>OY744473.1:3474195-3551137 GCA_963556145.1 Hygrocybe punicea | reverse complement strand
GGGACAAAAAGAGAACAAGAATAAGAAAATACAAGGATGTCCAAATGAAGAAACAATGACGTTGAAAGGAGGACAAAGGACAAAATGAAATGAAAAAGGAAGGTGTGCAGTGCAGAATCGTCATGGTGGGTATCGGAATGGGCATCGGGGTTGGAAGCGGAGTTGGAAACATAACACTCCTTGCCGACGGACATCATCGCTATTGTCTTTTCCCTCGCCCTGACATATTGTTGACTTCATCCCACGACAAACCGATTCACAATGGCTGTACTCCCGACACAGCTCATTACCGTAATTGTTATTGGCAGCATTGCCATCACCTTCCTGATCGGTTTCTACTTTGTTATGATCTATCTTTGGCATCGGCATCGAAACCCTTCCGCCATTGATACTTCTGACTTCCACCTCGACAATATATCGACACATAATTGACAATTGCCATTCCCGGATATTTGGTTTCCATATTCGTACCCTGTGCCCACCATTATCCTCCCTGACGTTCCGACGACATTCCTCACCTGCATGCGAACTCTGAACAATCCCCGATCACAAGACATTTCACTGTTCTCTCTAATCCGACCATTGCCGAAGCACATTCTTTTGGACTTCGACCACAGACCATACGACTTCCCAAACAGTGAACCAACCCCTATCGCATATTGTTCGCACGACACCGCTTCAATGCAGTACCCGACGACTTGTTCCCACAGCTTGTCACTCGTGCCATGACTCGAAACCTGGACCCACATTCATTTAACCTTTTCCATCTATAACCTTGATATCTCCCACACTCGTTCACAATGATACCCTTTCTTGGACGAATACCGACATCAAGTGGACCTTCTTGTTCCACAAACAGGACAAGACATCGCTCCTCGATACGTCATCAACACAGACATCGTCATCCGGTACAGCTTGTGCTGTTCACATGTCTGACCTCGACTAGCCCACTGTCCTAGTTGGTTTTTTCCTCTATACATTCCTTCATTTTCTTTCATACCAACCTTGCCGTTACATCCACACCACCTCAAGACACTCTCATCACCAACCCCACACTGGACGATACCCATCTTCGACCCGACCGTGCAATGCACTTGCCAGACTGCGCACTTGCCTGTTGCAGCAAGTGTAGACCCCGAATAGGCAATTCTGCACATCACATGATCTGATGACAAATCATCCGAGTCATCCGGACCCCCTCTATTCCTCAATGACACCCGGGCCTCCAGTTGGATCGCGAGAACATTGACATGAGGACGCCTCATGTACGCCTCATGGTGAACACATGGTAGAGTTGGACATGTTATGGCTTCATGGTTGTATTTCTATTTACCTCCCCTCAAGACCAGTCACTATATATACTGTTCTTGTTGTTGGTTCGGACTTTTTCTTCTTTCCTTTCCTTACGTTTAGTCTGGTTCTTGGGGCAGACTCATCTTGTTTTGAGTAACCCCCACGGCTCGCAATGACACTAGACCTTGACCCCCCCTGATAGCAGTGTTGTCTTAGCTATAAGCAACAATGAAAACTGCTGTCTTCTCCCCTGGAAACCCCCCTCTTAGTTAAGTTGATTGTTGCCGGAGCCCGCTGCAGAAGCGATCCGTAACAAAAGACTAAACGTTTCCCAACTCCCCCAACATTCAACTTTCGACATGAACAAACGAACCCCCTCCTCTCTCCCGAATCTCTCCCTCGTCCTCCCCTACACCCTCTCCCTCTCCTCCTCCTCTCGACTTTATTCATCCCTTAACCCTGACCCCACACGAATGGACGAACGAATGATGCTAGCCTGTTACTGACACAGACCTGAAATCTGTTGATGTACACTAGCCACCCGGACCCCGAATGATTGTTGAATACTCCGAATGGTCAACCTCAAGACTGCCGCCCTGCGAATTATTTATGGTTTATCCATAATAATTGCTCAAGCCCAATCCTGGAACCCGAATCGAAATAAACCCCTGACTAACGTCACCACCGTCATTCCACTACTTCGATACGATAATTACGACATGAAATGATGCAATGGACAAGACTTGTCATTGCCCCAGATGCAGAAGGACACTGCTAGACAAACCAATCGCTGGAAGTATCCCACCTACATGACTCAAATATGTTTTGGTTGTACCAGACATATTACGACTCCCTCTCCATGGATGAACCGAAAGCAATGAATCCTTCAAACCGCCTTCCTAGCCTTCCTTCCACCTCCTCCCCCCCATCTCCTCACCAAATGCAGAAAGCCCAGAGAAAGCCAGTATGCATATGAAGCCCTGATTCCTGAAATGACCTGTACATGTGACAAAGAGAAGTGGTTGATCTTAGTAGTCTGTTGGAACAGATGAAAGGGGACCCTCTTTGTTTGACATGGATGAATGAACCACCAAGACTATGATGATTGTCATGAACGGAACACATACGAAATACCACTCCTTACCAATTTGGATAGCGCGGATCGGCATATCAGGTGATATCCCGCTACACACCCTCTTTTTCTGGAACTTTGATCCCCGATCATACATACGAATCCACGAGGCAACCAAGACCCTGGTACATGGATCGATCACTGGAAACTCCGACACGATGCTGACAACGAGGCATGGTAATTACCGAAGACGGAAAACTTCTTTAAACCACCCACCTGTCGTCACCCTGGCCAACCTCTGCCCTCCAGGCCATCCCTACCCGTGGCCTGCCCGTCGCTGGTGGCAGTGCGATCTTGCCTGGTTCCCTCTCAACCGACCTGACGACTGGGTCGACTACATCAGCTGGAACGATCCTCGCATTCCACACCTCGTCTTCCTTCCACGATCCGTGACACCGGTCCTTGACGAATTACACCGTCTCCTGGGTGGTCTACGGATCACTGAGCAAAGAAATCGTCAAAGCCAATTCCTCCTCCAGCGTCTCCAATACATTTTGGACAAGGAACTTCCTCATCATCGATTCGTTGTTCGCATCCCCGCTCCTCGTCTTGCACCCGTACCCCAGAATCATCGTGACACACGTATCGTCCAGCATCCTCGACACCGTCCCCACCGTCGACATCGACGATGAGTCTCGACGTACCCTTTATCTTCGATGATCTGGACAATGAGCTATATTTTGGTGCAGTGAACATTTGCGGTGAAGAACATCCGACTCCCCCCATTGATGACTTTGATGCGTACATGGACAGTCTCACTGATCTTCCGACACCCCCTCGAAAAGTAACCCACCGACTGCATATAGAGATGGATGATGAATACCGAGCATGGTTGTATTCTCCACCTCTTGTCTCGCTCCAAACCCAGTCACGTCGCCGCTCTCCACTTCTTCCCCAATCCCAGAGAAAGAAACTCGACCGTGCACACCATTCTGACGGCCATAACATGCAGAACAAACGCTCGAGACATGGGACCAAAGAACCCGATTATCATCGTCATGCCTTATTTCGTGCAATGCATGAGCGTATGGTGAAGGGGAAGGAGAATGACATCCATGGATTGGATTGGAGATTGATGTTGTTTGTGAAAGGATACACCCCCGTCATGTATGATTCGTAAAATGGACTTTTCCTTGTATATAAACGACCTCGACATTATTTACACCGACGAAAACACCCAGAAGAAGAAACAGAATACCCAGAAATAGAAGAGAAGAAACAGAAATGGAATGGACAGATGGAACATGACCATAGAGAAACATGTAGCAGGTTCTCTCACCAGCTATACAAATAAGAGACAAAGCAGCAGGTTCTCTCACCAGCTATATAAGTAAGAGATGAATATCCGAAATGATATAAAATCTATGACCTCCAGACGCATGCATGATCGCTATAAGCCGTAGAATGAACCTTGATGTCTATGGACATCAGAACTGAACCAGAAGGATACTGGTTATCAAACCAATGACCTCCGATCCCACATAGGAAAGGAACCCGATGTGCTGCTGACCAGTAAGGCAGTAAATGCACCAGAAAAAGAAACGATGAAGAATGAATCCCCATCCGAAATCCTTTGCCAATGTATAACTTGGAACTGGCAACTCTTTCATCTTCCTTATCCCAAATTCCCAAACATCTTCTGACCGACACCAGACCCTGTTGCATTCATGGAATATGAAGAAATCTCGCACACCATTTGAGTGTAGGAAATCCACGATCAGTCAACAACACCGATATCTGAAACGATATAAATCTATGCCCATTCAAATGTCCGTAATGACTATAAACTTCTGACACCCAGAACTCTCTGACATCCAGAACTCCCTCATCCCAAAAATGCCGACCACCTAATTCTCTTTGAACCGAAAACCCTGAATGAACACCTGGACCCCGACAACCTTTACCTCCTTTCAACCCGACACCCTTGACGACTTAATAACGAAATAACAATGATCTCTGAATATCCACAATGACAAAAAACAATTGGTCGAAACTGAATATATTTCTTTTTAACCCTTGTAACTCAGTAATGTCTTCATGATTCATGATTTAATGACCTTTGAACTGACATTTTTTCCTTCTTCATGTTTTTGATTTCTTGCCGACCTTGATAGCGTCGTTAAACTGTCTGTTCTTTCCTTGTAATTTTTTCCTTGTGCTTTGTTTCCCTTGTTCTTTGTTCTTCCGGTTAATCGGGACGATTCCCCTTGTTCCGGGGGTATTGTTACGTTTTTCAACTCCGCAACTCCGATCCCGACTCCATTACCCACGATGACGATTCCATTTTACCATACCTTCCTTTTTCGTTCCCCTTTACCTTTTGTCTTCTTTTGGACATTGTTGTTTATTCTTGTCCTTGTTCTCTTTTCTTCCTTTCTTCTTCTAGAACAATCCAGACCGACCATGGACACATCCCCACGTTACCTTGCTGTACCCGAATAGTCTCCTTGCCGACGGACATCATCGCTATTGTCTTTTCCCTCGCCCTGACATATTGTTGACTTCATCCCACGACAAACCGATTCACAATGGCTGTACTCCCGACACAGCTCATTACCGTAATTGTTATTGGCAGCATTGCCATCACCTTCCTGATCGGTTTCTACTTTGTTATGATCTATCTTTGGCATCGGCATCGAAACCCTTCCGCCATTGATACTTCTGACTTCCACCTCGACAATATATCGACACATAATTGACAATTGCCATTCCCGGATATTTGGTTTCCATATTCGTACCCTGTGCCCACCATTATCCTCCCTGACGTTCCGACGACATTCCTCACCTGCATGCGAACTCTGAACAATCCCCGATCACAAGACATTTCACTGTTCTCTCTAATCCGACCATTGCCGAAGCACATTCTTTTGGACTTCGACCACAGACCATACGACTTCCCAAACAGTGAACCAACCCCTATCGCATATTGTTCGCACGACACCGCTTCAATGCAGTACCCGACGACTTGTTCCCACAGCTTGTCACTCGTGCCATGACTCGAAACCTGGACCCACATTCATTTAACCTTTTCCATCTATAACCTTGATATCTCCCACACTCGTTCACAATGATACCCTTTCTTGGACGAATACCGACATCAAGTGGACCTTCTTGTTCCACAAACAGGACAAGACATCGCTCCTCGATACGTCATCAACACAGACATCGTCATCCGGTACAGCTTGTGCTGTTCACATGTCTGACCTCGACTAGCCCACTGTCCTAGTTGGTTTTTTCCTCTATACATTCCTTCATTTTCTTTCATACCAACCTTGCCGTTACATCCACACCACCTCAAGACACTCTCATCACCAACCCCACACTGGACGATACCCATCTTCGACCCGACCGTGCAATGCACTTGCCAGACTGCGCACTTGCCTGTTGCAGCAAGTGTAGACCCCGAATAGGCAATTCTGCACATCACATGATCTGATGACAAATCATCCGAGTCATCCGGACCCCCTCTATTCCTCAATGACACCCGGGCCTCCAGTTGGATCGCGAGAACATTGACATGAGGACGCCTCATGTACGCCTCATGGTGAACACATGGTAGAGTTGGACATGTTATGGCTTCATGGTTGTATTTCTATTTACCTCCCCTCAAGACCAGTCACTATATATACTGTTCTTGTTGTTGGTTCGGACTTTTTCTTCTTTCCTTTCCTTACGTTTAGTCTGGTTCTTGGGGCAGACTCATCTTGTTTTGAGTAACCCCCACGGCTCGCAATGACACTAGACCTTGACCCCCCCTGATAGCAGTGTTGTCTTAGCTATAAGCAACAATGAAAACTGCTGTCTTCTCCCCTGGAAACCCCCCTCTTAGTTAAGTTGATTGTTGCCGGAGCCCGCTGCAGAAGCGATCCGTAACATCCCACGACAAACCGATTTACAATGGCTGTACTCCCGACACAGCTAATTACCGTAATCATCATTGGCAGCATTGCCATCACCTTCCTGATTGGTTTCTACCTTGTTATGATCTATCTTTGGCATCGGTACCAAAACCCTTCTGCCATCGATACTTCTGACTTCCACCTCGACAATATCTCACCACATAATTGACAATTGCCATACCTGGATATATGGTTTCCACTTTCGTATTCCGTGCCTCCCATTATCCTCCCTGATTATCCGACGACATTCCTCACCTGCACGCATGCCCTGAACAATCCACAATCACAAGACATTTCACTGTTCTCTCTAATCCAACCATCGCCGAAGCACATTCTTTTGGACTTCGACCACAGACCATACGACTTCCCAATATAGTGAACCAACCCCTATCGTATATTGTTCGCATGACATCACTTCATTGCAGTACCCGACATCTTATTCCCACAGCTTGTCACTCGTGCCATGACTCGAAACCTGGACCCACATTCATTTAACCTTTTCCATCTATAACCTTGATATCTCCCACACTCATTTACAACAATACCCTTTCTTGGATGAATACCAACATCAGGTGGACCGCATTGTTCCACAGACAGGACAAGACATTGCTCCTCGATACGTCATCGACACAGACATCATCATCCAGTACAGCTTATGCTGTTCACATGTCTGACCTCGACTATCCCACCATCCTAGTTGGTTTTCCCTCCATACATTCCTTTGTTTTCCTTTATACTGACCTTGTCACTATGTCCCCGCTACCTCAAGACACTCTCATCACCAATCCTACACTGGACGATACCCATCTTTGACCCGACCGTGCAATGCACTTGCCAGACTGCGCACTTGCCTGTTACAGCAAGTGTAGACCCCAAATAGGCAATTCTGCACATCACATGATCCGATGACAAATCATCCGAGTCATCCGGACCCCCTCTATTCCTCAATGACACCCGGGCCTCCAGTTGGATCACGAGAACATCGACATGAGGACGCCTCATGTCCGCCTCATGGTGAAAACATGGTGTCGTTGGACATGTTGTAGCTTCATGGTTGGATTCCCATTTACCTCCCCTCAAGTCCATTCACTATATCTACTGTCCTTGTTGTTGGTTCGGACTTTTTCTTCTTTCTTTTCCTTACATTTAGTCTGGTTCTTGGGGCAGACCCCCTTATCTTGGGTAATCCCCACGGCTTGCAATGACATTGTACCATGAACCCCCCCTCTTAGCAGTGTTGTCTTAGTAGTAAGCAACAATGAAAACTGCTGTCTTCTCCTCTGGAAACCGCCTCCTAGTTAAGTTGATTGTTGCCGGAGCCCGCTGTAGAAGCGATCCATAACACGCTGCCAATTGTAAGTGTTTATTTATTAATCAGTAACAACTAACACTACCATCCCCACCAGCCCAACGACACCCACACCCACACCCACACCCATACCAATGCCAACACCAATGCCCATCCAACGCCACGCCAATCCAACGCCAACACCAACACCAATGCCAATGCCAATGCCAATGCCAATGCCAATGCCAACTTCCACAGCAATGGCAATGGCAATGGCACTGGCACTGGCAACGGCAATGGCAATGCACCAGCACCAACACCAACACCAACAGCAGCACCAGCAGTATACTTTTTTATTTCTATGTTACTAACTACTTCACGAAGCATGGCAGGTCATCACCAGCACCAGCAGTAGCACTGGCAGCAACAGTGTTGACAGCACCGGTGGCGGCACCAGCACAACACCAGCAACACCAGCATCAACAGCAGCAGGAATGGCACCAGGGGCGGCACCAGGGGCAGCACCAGCCACCAACACCAGCCTGGCAACAACAGCAGCAGCAGCAGCAGCAGCAGTGGCATCAACAGCACCGGGGGTGGCACAGGCACGCCCATGCAAATGCCGATGCCCCAACTATGCGAACACGCACGCCGTCGTCCACAGCAACGGCAATGATGGCTCAAACGGAGGCGAGGGGAGCAGCAGGAGCCACAGGGTCACCAGCAGCAGCAGGGACCAGGTCCCCACCCCAGTGAACACCTTGCAACCATGCAGCCCAGCGTCAATTGATGTCGGGGCTATGTTCGCGAGGTTAAAGGGGGGTGTGTGCCTCACCAACACAAGGCGATACCCGCGGATACACACAAATTTAAATATTTACCAGAAGATAATGAGTTCCCTAGATAGATGAATAGCTACAATAATATATTGTAATTTTTTTTAATAAAATGCGTGATAAGACTAAAATTGAGTGTCCAAACCGTTCATGAACCCAGTTCAGGCCCTGAAAAAAAAATCCGAACAGTTCAGGGCGGTTCAGGTTCAGTTCAGGGTTCAGCCAAAATGGGTCTGAACTGGACTGAACTGAACTTTGGTAGCACTAACAGGAGCACCAACACCAATGCCAACACCATCACCATCCAATGCAAATGCAAACGCCATCCAAACCACCACCACCACCCAACATGATCCACCACAGTTACCACCACCAACCTGAATGGCAGTGGCAATGGCAACACCAGTGGCAATGGCCACGCAACACAGGAGCAGGAATGGGGGGAACACCAGCTGCAACGCCCCATCTCCCTGCATTCAGGTGCTGGCTGCCAGCACCCTTGCCCAATGACGTGGACAAGTGGCAAATGGCGGTACACAGGAGGATGACAGGGATGGTGGGGTGGAGCTGTGACAGCAGAACAAAAAGGGTTGGTGAACGTGAAGGATTGGCAGGGTGGGGCACTTTGCCCTGCCCTCTTTCTTTTAATGTATTAATATTATTGTAATACATGGGTCATCGGGTTACCCACAACCCATCCCATACCCATCCAATCCGCTGTAGTGGCAAGGTCAGGGTGGCTATGGAATAATAATCCTAACCTGGGGATGTCAGCATAGAAGTGACAGTGGAATAGTTAGCTAGCTTCAGTAGAGTGATAAGGGTCAAAGAGGGGAAAAGCTGCTGAGTAAAACTACTACTATCTATCAAGACCGGTCCAAGCCGATGATGTCAGGTATGGCGGGTCGGGTGTCGGGTGATGAGTGATATAAGAATATAGTTGGTAGAACGATGGGGAGAGAGTTGAGAGGACCGATGAGTTGTATGAGTGAAGGTTTTTACTGAGAGACTGATTCTGAGTGAGGGGAAACAGGGGAAGTGGTTTCTTATTTTGACATGGCACTTGGGCACCGTTTTTATACTACAAAAATGTCTATCTAGTTTTGGATGAGAGTCCTCAGCTGATGAGGGAGAACAAAGGGGAATAGAAATAGGAGAGTGAGGAGGAGGTTGTGATGCGACAATGACAGAAAAATGAGAGGGAGAAGTGAAAAGCCATGAAAAGATGTCAAATACTTTTATGTATCTCCACAAGGGAGATGGTATGCGCAAATTGGTGAAGTCCAATGTTGGGATTCCAGTCCGATAAGATCCATCTGCAATATTTGGGATTCCATGCATTTAGGAGTTGGATCGACCCTGTATGTGAGCAGCCATGCTACTCGGTATGCATTGGGTTACATTGGGTTCAAGTGTGAATCGTTAGGGACATCGGGTTTGAACAGGTTTGTGAGATATTGAGTTTCCGGTCTCAGAGGGCGGAGAGCCCTCTACATCTCCTTGGGTCTTCTAATAGAGACCATCTGTGGTCAACAATATGGTGTCGCTAAATGCGGGGCGCGAGTGTGGCTAACCACGTGAGCAGCCAAGCAATGGCAAAGTAATAAAAATAAAAATAAAACATCTTCATTGATCCGTCTTTTCTTCAACACCATCACATGCCCACCATGGCCAAAACCTACAACACTTTCCTCACATTCATCAAGAGCATCGAACCCAAGGTCTGAGCAGACTATGAAGAGGCCATCAATGTGGTTACCATCTTTCATAACAATGACTTCGTGATGATGATAGATGGCAATGAAGGGCTGGCTAGGCAATGGATAAGTGGTCGCAAGAAGGCGATGGTGAGTTCCCCAGCCAATGACATGTGTCCTAGGAAAGCTAATATCATCCCACTAGCATGCTTACCATGGGATTGTCATGGGGCTCCGAGCTGGGGGTAACAGGCCAATAATGCTGCCGCTATGGGCCAACTATCAATTGTATGCAAGTGAGGTCAAAGAGTGGCTGAAAGAGATGACTGAATGAGAGAGGCAGGAGGAGGAAGAGGCTAAGTGGCAGGCAGATGAGGAGGTGGCTGCACAGGACAAGGAGGCAAGATGGTTGGCGGAGACACAGGCACGGGCAGAGGTGGAGATATGGCGAGTGGCCACAGAGGCAAGGCGGGAGAGGCTTAGGATGGAGAAGGAAATGCAGCAGTGGACCCAGGAGGCAGACCATGTTGAGAGGGAGGCAGCCACATATCGATGGCATGTCAGCAAGGAGCGGTGAGCATGTGCAAATCTCGCAAACACATTGGTCACAGGTGAGCAGGAGACCAGGCCAAATCCAGAGGGTGAAGTTGCAGTCAGATCAGAAGATGGCCCTGTCAACCCGGAATCAGAGCAACTGGCTGATCTAGGTGACATGGAGATGCTGGGAGTAGAAATCAAGGATTTTCAGGGACAACGGTGAGTTCTCTTGTCAGTTATTTGTTCTTAATCACTGAGCTTCATAACAGTTCACCAGGCCATTTCCTCTGCAAGCATGCATGAACTGCATCAAAGCTCAAAAGACGTGCTGAGGTGTTATGGGATACATATGCGAATGATGCCGCAAGCTGAAAAAAAGGTGTACCAATGCGACACATCGGACGGGTGGGGGATGATGCAAGACAGACACCAGTAAGGGGAAAGAGGTGGTGGGTGGTATGAGGAAACCACTTTTGTTTACCACTAAAATGATCTGGACAAGGCCCGTTTGGGCATCAACGAGTAAGCAGCGGGTTGAAGAGGTGGAGTTGGAATTGGATGAAGAGGAGGAGACAGATGTGGAGTGGCCGATGAAAAGGCTTAGGGGGGGATTCTGGAACCAACCCATTCAACGGGGTGATAGAGAGTTTCGGGAGCATTTCCGCCTGACTTGCGGTGCTGATGGAGGAGTTAGGGACCCCCAGGTGCTGAAGTAAATCAGCATCTAATCTGGTTCAGCCAGCAGTTCCAAAGGCTTCGCATGGATCACAAGCGGGTATCGGCAATGCTGGTGTTGATGAGGTGCGATTTTGAGACTGGCCACCTCTAAAATGTAAAAAAAATGTGTCCATGTAAATAAAATAAAAATATATCATGTACATATCAAAAGACATTTCAGCTTGTTCACCCAGCTAAGGAAAGCCGATGACTCCCAAAGACATGGGACTGTTCGCATCATTTGTCATATAATTAGAAAACTCAGAGGAACTAAATAAAATAGAGGTACAGAAATAAAGGAAATACCTAATTGTCATTGGGTGAGGAGTCTATGGAGGGCAGGTTCATCAGATCATCAAGATCGCTTGAGTCAGTATCATCAGCATCGGGGTATTGTAAGAAATCATCCAATGGTATCGATATTTTTGAGTGGGCATGGTAGGGTACGACTTGGAAAGCGGCAAATCGGGATCTAGAAACTGCACCGTCAAGTTTGGCTAGTATGTAGGATCTGCTGTGAGTTTTCCTGATGACAATCATGGGCCTGGAGTATTGTGGCTTTGCTTTTCAATCGAGAGACATTTCAATACATGAGTTTCGGACCAAGATGAGGTTGCTGGGTTCGAAATCAAAGGTTTTGATCATGTTTGTGTATTTCTCTTCGAATTGTCAGGTAGACGCAAGCTGAGACTTGGTGAGTTTTTCTTTGACTCGATTGAGGTCAGCCTCTCATTTACAAAGTCGACAGGCACGGGTGACTATGAGGTCAGTCGGTGACATCGCATCTTGTGTCGGAGCCATCTATGTAGCTTCAGCAAAGTTGAACAGAAAAAGTGGCTCTACTCTGTGTGCGATGTAATAGGATGAGTACAGTGTTCAATGGCTCCTTTGAACACTACCAGTCCTTTGAACACCCTGATATAATTGATTCTGTACTGATTTATACAGCTAAAAAATGTTCTAATTCCTTCAGTGTATTATCTGAACCTATCTAGATATTGGTTTTTAGTCAGAACAACCAATAAATTTAGAAACTGAATATTCATAAAGTAGAGAGAAATCTGATCACTCCTTTGAACAGTAATGTTTTGACCATAAAACATTCCAGTATCAACAGATTTCTTTAAAAATTGGTATGAGAGGTCTTGAGATATATGAGTAACCTTCAGATTTTGTTCAAGATAATTTGGCTACCTGTGGCATTTGAAAGTAATTTTTGTGTTCAAAGGAGCCATTGAATACTGTACCCGAGGTTTTTGTGTGTGGTGACCCGTTTGGCCCAAAATACAGAATGAGTTACCATATGCCATTTCTTTTCATCCCTGTCACAACTTTTTATGAGTTCTTTTACAGCTGTTTTTGAAATTCTTGAGACTTTTTGAATTTTTTTGATAGTTTAGAAAAATGCTGACTTTAGGCAACTGCACAGATCATCTGCAGGTGCCGAATTTGGTATCCGTATCCATATCCATCAATATCCGTACCCAAGCCACGGATGAGGATATGATACGGCAGGTATTTACCTCGTGTTCACCGTGCCAACGTCAATTGACGTTGCGGCGTGCTCACTGTGGTGAACATGGCCTGGGTAGGCGCGGATTTGGGGTGTGCGAGATCATTGTCAGTGGGGTCAAAACCCAAAACTCTTCTTGTTTGTGACTATTTACAACAGCCACTACATACAAATAATAGAACAAATAGGAAATATGGTAAAATGAGTGAATACGTACCCAGAGATATATATGTCTCTACATCCAATAGGGACACAAATAGAGACTGTCCCCAGTCTCACACAATGCAAGAAAGAAAGAAATAGTGAAAAGAAAAAGGGAGGGAGGGAAGGGACAATACTGAAAACAAAACAAACAAAACAAAAACAAAAACAAAAATCCAATCAACTCAACATGAATCTTCCAATACAAAGTCTTCCAACTTCTCCAACTGATCCACCAACTTTACCAACTTTTGCTCCAGAACCTTGAGGGCCTTAAGGGACAACAATGCTGACTCGAGTGCAAGCAAAGTCGCAGCAGGTATGTCATCAGTGGCAAACGTGGATGTTGGCAGCGTGCCCTGGCCTGCTTCTGGGGATAACGACAAGGGTGTAGTGGGTACGAAGTCATGGAGCGGCAGTGCATGGGCATAGCAGGACGGGGTCAAGCATGGGGTCATGGTATGGGCTACTGAATGGGCCTGCGAGGCTCCGTGGGGTGGATCGTGGGCGTGCGGGGTTGACTGGGGTAGCGGGTGACGTGGTGTGTTGGGGGCATCAAAGAAGGAGGGGGGCGGACTCGTTTGGGATGGGAGGGGGCCATACAGAGGCGTGGGGGTGTGAACGTGGGCGTAGGGGCTGGTCCGTGGGTCCAGCATTGGTCCTGGATGATGGAACACAGGGGCCAATGGTGGGGTGATGTGGGATGGCGTTGGGGGCTCAAATGCGGCGGGGGCGGCTTGTACGGCATCACGGAGGGCGATATGGGGGTCCTGGTGGTGGTACATGGCTGCCGGGGGTCAAAACGAGAGCGGAACGGGGGTGGATTTGTTGATATGCGCGCGGACGCATTTTTCTGGCGACGGCGTGGGGTCAAACAGTGAGGGCGCGTCACAGTTCACGTCTGAGGGCGACGGCGAGAGCGTAGGTGCAGACGGTGGGCGAAACAAGACAGAAACGGGGGCGGATGCGTTGATACGCGTCGAAGATGGCGTCTGTTGGGTGTAGGTGGGGCTTTCTGGTGACGGCGTGGGGACAGACGGCGGGAGCGTGTCACGGTTCGCTTCCGGGGATGACGGCGAGGCTGTAGACGCGAATGCGGGGCGAAATGGGGGCGAAACAGAGGCAGACACGCTGAGACGCGTGGAACACGGCCTTGGGTGCACGGGGACGCATTTTCCTGGGGACGGCGCGAGTGCAGACGGTGGGCATAGGTCGTGACTTGCATCCGGGGACGACGGCGAGTCCATAGATGCGAATGGGGGGTGATTTGAGCCAGAAACGAGGGGGGACGCGTCGATACGCGTGTTGACGTTGCGTTGGCGCGCGCGGACGCGTTTTCCTGCACAGGAACCACGGGGACGATGACGGGGGGTGTACCTAAAGGTGCACATGCAACAACCGTTGCATGGCGGGCATTTTCCTTTGTCTACAGGGTCTCCGTTACTGGTTTCCTGCGCGAGACGCGCTCCATGTTGGACGGGCTCGTTGCGGCCATTTTGGAGCTTTCCGGGGGCGGTTCTTCGAGCGGGATCTGTGGGGGGTCGTCTTCTGAGTCCGTTGGTGGTGTTTAAATGCGTGTGGGGGGCAGGACTAGTGTAAATAAATGGAAATGCGAAGGGGTGGGCATGTTGAACACCGTGTGACGTGGCCATGACGCCGTGACAAAAGGGCAAAAGGGCCGAGTTCTGCAGCCCAGGGGGTGCAACTGGTATGAAGAAACAATACGAAGGTGTTGAAAACATCAGAAATGGGCGTAGGAGTTGGTGGGAGACTGGAGGTGTGTGAAATGCTGCCGAATACGGGGCACTCTTGACTATGGGGCGCTGTTGCTGCTAGAAAGAGGGAAAGGTGCCAAAATGGCAAAGTCAAAGAGAGAGAAGTGAAGAAGAGCTTGACAGTCCTTGCGGTGGGATCCAGATGTGGTGAACGCAGCCTGGGTAGGCGCAGATTTGATGTGCGAGTTCGTTGTCAATGGGATAGAAACCCAAAACTCTTCTTGTTTGTGACTATTTACAACAGCCACTACATACAAATAATAGAACAAATAGGGAATATAGTAAAATGAGTGAATATGTACCCAGAGATATAGATGTCTCTACATCCAGTAGGGACACAAATAGAGACTGTCCCCAGTCTCACACAAGGCAAGGGAGAAAGAAATAGGAAAAAGAAAAAGAAAGATGGGGAGGGAGGGAAGGGACAACACTGAAAAGAGAAAAAAAAAAGAGAAAGAAAGAAAGAGAGAAAAAAAATCCAATCAACAAGAATGGGTCGTAATCCGCTGCACAAATCATAGATAGTATCCTAGATTTGACCCTGTAGGAGTTTGAAAATTATTTTATGTCTGAGTCTGTGTTTTATCCTAAACCGCTGACGAAAAACATTTACCAAATCCTAAATAGAAAGTGGGTTTCCCACGTGGGAACAGCATGCTCGATGACGCCAGTATTCTGCTCATGGCTGAAGAAGACGAGTTAGAGGAGGATTTAGAGCTACGTTACTGTCGAGCCCTTGTTTTCGCCGCCTTCGTTGGTCATGGTATCCTGAAATCTCGCCGTATCAGATGAGAAAGATACCAGTCTGCTGCCCATTATCTGTCTCGACCCTCACTCCTTCCTAATCCTCGCGCCCACACTCCGTGGCAGGCCCTCCACGCCCTCCAGGATGACAAAGCTTTCATCATGACACTCTGATTTAATGTGCAAACATTCAAGCTCATTCTCTCAAGCGGGTTTTCGGCAGGCTGGGACATGGTTGTCATCCCTCGTTCTGACATCGCATCCACTGCCGTCCCTCGATCTCACCGCCGTTCCCTTGATGCCGCTGGGGCCTTAGGCCTGGCACTCCACTATCTCACTTCCACTGTGCCCCCCAAAGCCCTCAGCCTTATATTTGCATTGGTTCCGGCAACAGTACAGCGGTACCTTCAGTTCTCACTATCCCTTCTCTTCTCGACTCTCCGCACTATGCCAAAGGCCCAAATCGTCTGGCCAAAAGATGAGGAGTTCGAGACCTACAATGATATGATTGTCAAGCGACATCCTCTCCTTACTGGAGCCTTCGTGACTATGGATGGTCTCAACCTGCATGTTGAGATATCTGGCGATGAGGAGGTCGAAAACGCGACCTACAATGGCTGGCTCCATGAGCACTTCATCAGCAACGGCTTCGCATTTGCTCCGACTGGTATTTTGCTTCTTTATCTGCGAAAATTCACACTGATTGATTTTACAGGTGAGATTATTGCCTGCAAGGTCAATGCACCTGGGAGTTGGCACGACTCCCGGGTCGCATTACCTATCTATGAAAAGTTACTCAGTGCAACTCCAGAAGGTTATTACATAGTTGCCGATGCAGCCTTTCCTTGCGGCATGCAGTCCATCGAAGGACGGATCAAAGCCCCAATCACATCGGGAACTCGACTACCCACCGATGAGAGTGAAGTCGCACGACTTCTCACATTTAACCGGCAACTCCTCTCATATCGACAGACGGCAGAGTGGGGAAACCGAGCCCTCCAAGGAGCATTTGGTCGACTGAGACTCCCCTTGCCAATCCGGGACCACACTGCTTGGGGAGATCTACTGGAGAATTGCGTGCGGCTCCACAATCTTCGCACTCAGCTTGTCGGTCTCAATGAGATCCGTAGTGTATATATGCCCTTGTGGACGCTGAGTCGGGAGGAGGCAATGTGGGATGGTTTTGAAACTAAGTTTTTTTCAACTCCTCATGCTCACGTTGCTCGATTTGAAACTGTAGCTATTTAGTCTTTTTGATATGAAATTTCAGTATGTTTCGAGACAACATTAGGCTTTATTGCGGTACGAGAACACAAGAAGAAAAACTAAGTAAAGTAGCAAGAACAACAGAAAAAAGATACGGTAATGGTTTTCATGGCAGGAAATTGTGTCGACTACGTAGAAGTACTGGGAACGGCAGGGATGAGGTGTTCGGGACTGGGGTTGTGGGTGAAACGCGTGGTGCCTGGAGAATCATTCAAATGATCAGATTCATCGCTACCCACCCACATGGTTGCCTTCCCCCCATCAGCATAATTGATTTCTTGACGGCGACGAGGACGGGGGTGTTGGATGGCCTGTGATCCTCCCTGCAATAAAACCAGCATCTCAGCCTTATCAGCCTTTCGCTCGGCAGAGTTTCTTTCCTGCTCCACCTCGGATACGCGATTGCGTAACGATTCGATCGTCGACTGTGCATCGTGTATTTGATTCGTCAGGGTATTTTGGATGGAGCGAGTCATGCGGTCGTTGGTCATCGCTGCCTGCAAACCAGGGTCCAAAGCACTGGAAATAGTCTTCATGAACTCGTTGCCAACATTCTTCGAGGTGCGCAGCTGCGTCGATCGTCGCACAGCAATTGGTGTAGCAGATCCTGGCTCGACCTTGACTTTTACCTTTTTTGCAGGTAAGATCTTACCAGCGACAGAAGTGTCATCATCGCCGTCGCCGTCGCCGTCATCATCATCATCATCGCTGATCTCAATGGTGTCGGGGTCCTCATCCATGAGAGACCGCGTGAACGACTTCTCATCAATCTTGTCGTTGATGGCGTGGGCTTGATCAACATAGTCTGGGCATTCACCTTCACCAGTCGGTTTGCGCTTCTGAACAAGCTGCAAATGCATGAGCAACACAGCTAAAAAAGAGTCTGAAATGGGTCTTACTGATTCGAACTTGCACTTCAATGAGTCTGGCGTATGTTCGCACCGCTCATTTTCGGCAGCCCACACATTGAAATCGGCACTAACTTCATCCCATCCAATCACACCCATCGGCATATTATTCGCGACGATGTTGAGCATGGCGTATATGCCATCGTCACTGTAGTTGGAAGCGCCGCTGCTGCGACCACCTGTGCGCATTTTCTTTGCTGGAACTTTGGAGATGTCCTCGATGGCGGCTTGGCGCTTGAGGCCTCTCGGATTGGCTGGTTGTTTACCTTTTATTTTTGGAGTGGGAGGGGCATGACGAGAGCCTGCTACCTTCGCGACCGGCTGGGGTTTCTTGCGCCAGACTGAGGGGGGAGCATTTTGGTTGACATCCTTGAGTGGATCCACGCAATCGGCAGCAATCGGCAGCGGCAGATGATTTTCAGGAGCAGGGGGGGCAGGAAGATGTGGGAGAGGCTGCTGCAGGACAAATGGTTGTCAGATCAGCTTCAAAACCTATAGCAAACAGGCAATAAAACATACATATTGGTAAGGATCGTCTTGCAGCGGAAAATGGAAGCCGTCATTGTGAGAAGGGAGCTGGAATCAAGACATTTGGTGAGTATGCTCATATTCCTGATGACAAAACATGAGGCCTACCTGAGGAAGCGGTACTCTAACCCATGGGGCAGAGGATCCCATACGCTGGTAATAATGGCCGGCAGGATCCGTGAAATGTTGCAATACACCTTCGGTGGGGGTGTCCATAGTAGTAGTAGTGAGTGAGATAGCAGTAAAGTGTGAATTGGAATGGGGGAAAACGACAAGAAGACGCGCCCTTTTATACAGTTGGAGGGTATTTGCGGTGAAACAGAAGTGGGGAGCGCCCATAATGGCTATTGTAGGTGTCAGAGGGGGTGGCTCGTCGGCAGTTCCTGGGCGGTATTGGGTGGCGGGGACTCCAGTAAGTGAACGCGAGCATTCGCTCAGCGTTGTGGACAGTGAGCAGCGATCGTGATAAGGATTAGTAATCAAGCTGAGCGTGAAAATACATCGCGGAGCTTATAAATCTAGTCTAGGATACTGTTTATGCCTAGGAGGGGGGTACCGACCCCCCTCCTAGAAATGAGGTTTGGGAGGGGGGTTGAATTTCACATGGACCCTTGATGGACCAAAGCCTTGGCTCGGCTTGTCGGCATAACTATTTATATTTAGAATTTATGTTTAGGACACATCCTAAATGCGATGGATTTGCACCCAATCTTCCAACACATAATCTTCCAACTTCTCTAACCGATCCACCAACTTTACCAACTTTTGCTCCAGAACCTTGAGGGCCTTAAGGGATAACAATGCTGACTCGAGCGCAAGCAAAGTTGAAGCGGGTATGTCATCCATGGCAGTAGACTCCAGGTTGGATGGTGGAGAGGACATAACCTCAAATAGGCCAGTGTGAACTTGTGAATAGGGACCATCATGGAGGCCATTTTCGAAGGGAGAGGACACATGGGGAGGTGATGAGGGTGAGGGAGGCGACAGAGAAGGCCAATTTGGGAATCGGATGCATTTTTCTGGGGCTGATGCAGATGCAGACGGTGACAGCATGTCAATACCTGATGCCAGAGAGGGCATGGACACAGAAGGCAGGCAAAATGGGGGCGAAATGGAGGCAGAAACGCTGGGAGACGTTGAAAACGGTGTCTGCAGGGCGCTAGCACAGTTTCCTGGGGACGGCGCGGGCTCAGACGGCAGGGGCTTGTCATGGTTAGCCTCTGAGGATGATGACGGGGGCGTAGGCAAAGACGGGGGGCGATTCGAGATGGAAATGGGGGAGGATGCGTCGATACGCGTGTTATCGTCGCATTGGCGGGCGTGGACGCATTCTTCTGGGGATGACGCAGGCGCATACGATGACGGCATGGTGTGGCTTGTTGCTGGGGACAAGGGAGAGGGCGTGGATGACGACGGGGGCTGAAATGAGAGCGGAATGGGGACAGATGTGACGATACACGTCGAACATGGCATCGGTTGGGTATAGGTGGGGTTCTCTGGTGACGGCGCGGAGACAGACGGCGGGGGCATGTGTTGGAACACCGCTGGGGACGATGGCGAGGGCGTACGCGAGGACGGGGGCCGAAACGGAGGGGAAATGGAGGTGGGGTCGTCAAAACGTGCCTGGACGCATTTTCCTGGGGCTGGCATGGGCACAGACGGCGACGGTGTGTCACGGTTGGCCTCTGGGGACGACTGCAAGGGCGGAGACGTGGACGGCAGGCAAAACGAGGGCGAAACGGGGGTGGACGCGTTGATATGCGCATTATCGTCACGTTGGCATGCGGGGACGCATTTTTCCGAGGAAGGCGCAGGCGTAGATGGTGGGGGCACGTCGCGGTTCGCCTCTGGGCTCGACGGCGAGTCCGTAGGTGCAAACGGTGGGTGAAACGAGATGGAAACGCGGGCGGATGCGCCAATATGCGTGCTATCCTCGCGTTGGTGTGCACGGACATGTTTTCCTGCTCAGCAACCACGGAAACGGCGAGGAGGGGCGTACCTGGGACTGCACATGCAACAGCCGTTGCAATGCGCGCGCTTTCCTCCAACTACCGGGTCTCCGTTTTGCGTTCGACGTGTGGGTGGCGCTGCTTGTTGGACGCATTCGTTGCGGCCGTTCTGGGGCTTTCCAGGCACAGTTTTTCGAGCGGGATCTGTGGGGCGTTGAATGCCGGGTCCGTTGGATGTGCTAACACGATTGTGGGTGGCGGGATTAGTGAAATAAAAGGGGAATGCGAAGGGGGGGCCGTATTGGGGACCGTGTGATGTGGCTGTGATGGCGTGACAAAAAGGCCAAAGGGCCGAGTTCTGCAGCCCAGGGGGCGCAACTCGTACGAAAAAACTATAGTGAGGCGTCGAAAACATTGGGGGTGGGTCTAAGAGCTGGTGGACAACTAGAGGCGCTCGAAATGCAGCTGAATATGGCGCACTGTTGAATATGGCGCTGTTGCTGCCAAAAAGGAGAGAGGTGCCAAAAATGGCAAAGTCAAAGGATGGAAAATTGAGGAAGAGGTTGACAGTCCTCGCAGTGGGCTCCAGATGTGGTGAACACGGCCTGGGTAGGTGCAGATTTGGGGTGTGCGAGATCGTTGTCAGTGGGGTCAAAACCCAAAACTCTTCTTGTTTGTGACTATTTACAACAGCCACTACATACAAATAATAGAACAAATAGGAAATATGGTAAAATGAGTGAATACGTACCCAGAGATATATATGTCTCTACATCGCGTGAGGTAACTGAGGCCGAGGACAGGTCTGCACCATGCTCGGGGCACAGTGCAGACGTGTCATGGTAGGTCAGCCACATGGTGGCCGAGGCAGTGGTGATGGCCGGTCATCGTGGTGGTGTGCAAGTGAGTTGGGGGTGCTCGAAAATGGACAGGAAACGGGTGCTGTGGGTGTTGACCAAGTGGGGGTGGGGTTTGGGGCAAAAGGTGGCAAGGTGACGTAATTGGGCTCCCCGTTGTCCTGGTCTCAACGCAAACGCAATGCGGGGGGTGGGTTGGCCGCAACCAGGTGGTGGGCGCACCACCATCCTCCCGGTTACCTCACGGTTGCAGCGCCAACGTCGATTGATGTGACATTGCACGAGCCCTTTCAGCGTATCTTTCCCATGATACATGGGTCAGCCGAGATGGACAATTCCCACTCCAAGTGGGCTGGCTTATCTCGGCCGACCAATATCTTTCTCCAGGGCAGATGGCTTGGCCGAGGGTTCCATGTTCGGAGAAGCATGGGTTGGCCGAAGCAGAAGGATATATTGGCTGGCCATGGGAGATGGATTGGCCGACCGGGCTGGGTATCTTGGCTGGCCATGGAACATGGATTGGCCGACCTGTCTGGGTATTTCGGCTGGCCATGGAACATGGATTGGCCGACCGGGCTAGGTCTTTCGGCTAGCCATGGAACATGGATTGGCCGACTTGTCTGGGTGTTTCGGCTGGCCATGGAATGTGGATTGGCCGACCAGTCTGGGTATTTCGGTTGGCCATGGAACATGGATTGGCCGATGGGTCTGGGTATTTCGGCTGGCCATGGGAGGTGGATTGGCCGACTGGGCTGGGTATCTTGGCTGGCCATGGAACATGGATTGGCCGACCTGTCTGGGTATTTCGGCTGGCCATGGAACTTGGATTGGCCGACCGGGATGGGTATCTTGGCTGGCCATGGAACTTGGATTGGCCAACTGCCCTGGGTATTTTCATGGATTGGCCAACCGGGCTAGGTCTTTCGGCTGGCCATGGAACATGGATTGGCTGACCGGGCTAGGTATTTCCACTGGCCATGGGAAGTGGATTGGCTGACCAGTCTGGGTGTTTTGGTTGGCCATGGAACATTGGTTGGCCGATGGGTCTGGGTATTTCAGCTTGCCATGGAACATGGATTGGCCGACCAGTCTCGGTATTTCACTTGGCCATGGAACATGGGTTGGCTGAATGGTCTGGGTATTTTGGCTGGCCATGGGAGATGGATTGGCCAACAGGTCTGGGTATTTAGGCTATGGATTGGCCGATGGTCTGAGTATTTCGGCTGGCCATGGAACATGGATTGGCTGACCTCTGTGTGTTTATTGGCTGGCCATGAGACATGGATTGGCTGACTGTACTGGGTGTAGCCATGGAACATGGGTTGGCGAAAGCTTTGGTCATATGACATGGCCATAGCACCTGGGTTGGCCAAAGCTCCAGCTACATTGGGATGGCCACAGCTCTAATTACATCAGCTGTCAACATGATATGCATTGGCCAACACTCAGAATACATTGGCTGGTCATGGCACATTGGTTGGCTGTTCCTAATGGGTCTTTGGCTAGTTGTGGGTCATGGATTGACCAGTGCCAGAGATATAATGGCCAGCCATGATACCGCTGACCTTGTGACATAGGGTTAGGGTTTACACCGATAAAATGCAATAAATTCCTTCTAAGACATTGACAACTTAACATTACAACAAGTACTGCTACTGTGTCACAAATGCCTCTGAAAGGATAATAAGCAAGACACCAACACCATTCAGTCTTGATCTCAAAGGAGGAGCTCTTCTCCTTCTTGATCAAGACTAACTGACAAAGAAAATACTAACAAAAATTTTGCGAACAAATAACCAAAAATGGATACTGAAATCAACTAAACTAACAATATTACCTGGTCTCAATGTCACTAAAGGAAGGCTTAAAAGTAATAATGAGACTTACCTGGTCAACTTTCAATGATGCCACCAGGCCCACTACAAGTAGGTTGCCCAGCAAGGAAATCAGGGGGATTCACCCGCCCTTTCATTCCTGAAGACCTGTACAGTGACAAGCACTCATTTCTGAGGACCAGACACCAACAGTTGGCACACAGAGATGCCACAATGTTCATTCAAGTTGAACAGATAACTTCAACAAAAGATACTGTCAGTAATGGGGTAATACAAATTAATCACTCATCTGGATGCAAACATACCAAAGAAGATACCTGACGGTGAAAAAGAAGAACATACCACAATAATCAAGTAGTCCTGTGAAGTGAACAGACGTGAGCAACAAAGCCTGAGGAAATCACCTACCAGTTAAGACTATGACACTCCAGAATCTCTGGTTGTTGCCCGGTACAATAACCAAGGATCCTGCAGTGTCATCAAAAGTGGTAGTGGTGGTTGTGAGGTAAGGAGAAAATCTCAACTGTGTTTGATGGGCTTGTACTTATTTGTTCATGTGACTTAACGTATTTGTTGATCACATGTCACAAAGTGTGATGTCACGTTGGGCCGTCCAAATGTTACGTCACATTTGTGACATGTCGCGTCTCAATAATCATGTGACACGCAAGTCATATTCCTGACCTCATCTCACTATATATAATAGGTACAAAATAAAAAAAATAATGATATGACGAGGGCAGGGAATCACCTTGCCCTCGTCTCACTATGTATAATACAAAAGAAAAATAATAATAACGATATGACGAGGGCAGGGTGATTCCCTGCCCTCGTCTCGTCGCTGATCCACCCCGACGGTTGGGTTCATGACCACCGTTGCCGTCGCTGCTGCTGCCGTTCCCGCTGCTGCTGCTGCTGCCGTTGCCATCGCTGCTGCTGCTGCTGGTGCTGTTCGGGCTGCTGCTGCCATTGCCATTGCCATTGCCATTGCCGTTGCTGTTGCTGTTGCCGTTGCGGCTGCAGGCTTCGTCTTGGCGCAGTAACAACTGCAAGGTAGTAGTAGTACATAAAATAAGCAAAAAAACACTGATGACTTACCATACATGTCATCCTTTTCTTCGTCGCCGTCGTCCGCGTCTGCTGCTGCCCGTTGCTGCTGCTGCTGCCCTTGCCGTTGCTGCCCTTGCCGTTGCCATTGCTGCTACTGCCGTTGCTGCTACTGCTGCTGCCGTTGCCGTCGCTGCTGCCGTTGCCATCGCTGCTGCCGTTGCCGTCCCTGCTGCCGTTGCCATCCCTGCTGCCATTGCCGTTTCTGCTGCCGTTGCCGTCCCTGCTGCCGTTCCCGCTGCTGCTGCGGCTGCCGTGGCCAGTGCAGCTGCTGTTGCCGTTCCTGGTCCTGGTCCCACTGCTGCTGCCATTCCCGGTCCGGGTCCTGCTGCTGCTGTCGTTCCCGGACCCAGTTACGTTGCTGCTGCCGTTCACGGTCATGGTCCTGCTGCCGCTGCCATTCCTGGTCCTGGTCCTGGTCCTGCTGCTGCTGCCGTTCCCGGACCCGGTTACACTGCTGCTCCTGTTCACGGTCCCGGTCCCGCTGCTGCTTCGGCTGCCATTGCCATTGCTGCCATTGCTGCTGCCACTGCCGTGGGTGCTGTTGCCACTGTGCTGCCAGTCCTGTTGCTGCTGCCGGCGCAGTAACAACTGAAAAGCATAATTTGACTAGTACATAAAATAAGAAAAAAATACAGACGACTTACCGTTGTCATCCATTTCTTTGTCGTCGTCCGCGTCTGGGTCTTCGTCGTCGTCGACCACGTCCGCATCTGGGTCGTCCCCGTCTGTGTCTCCACCGACCCAGGCTCCATCGTCTGCGCCATCTCCATACCAATGTGGTTCCCGTCTCTCATCGTCGTCCTTGTTCTTGTCGTTCCGGTCCCCATGTCCGTCATTGCCATCCCTGTTCTCGTCGTTCCGGTCTCCGCTGTCATTGCCATCCCCGTTGCCGTGTTTCCGGTTTCCGTTGTCAACGTTCCGGACCCTGTTCTCGTCGCTTTGGTTTTTGTTTTCGTCATTCCGGTCCCCTGCGTAGTTTGCCGCCCCCGTCGTCGTTTTGGGTTTCGTTTGATCCCGCTACGTAGCTTTTCCCGGACCCATCGCGTTCATGGTCATCGTCCGTGTCCTTCTGTTATGGGTGTCGCGTCGTTGGCTTCCGTCCTGGCGTTGCTGTTGGTGTGACAGTTGTCATGGTCGTCTGACGCGACGTTGGCGGAAAAGACCTAAAAACTATGTGGAATGAGTTAGTAGAGTAAACAAAAGAAACATAAAATGAAAACTTAAGCTACGTGCTCATCAAAGTCGAGATGAAGAGTGACGTGGCTTGAACTCGCGTGAGAATTTCAACCGGTGTTTGCCGATTTCCTAAACGAAATCCCGTTATTTGGATTCAAGTCATGCAACTCACAGCTTTACCATTTGTTGGCTACAGCACATTTCCTGGACTACTGACTGCCAGGCACTTATTGTAACAATGAAGCACACTTCACCTAGTACTGCTAGAATTAATTTTAGATTTTCTAGATGTATACTCGCAAAGTTCGGTGTTTAAGGGTCCAATTTTGGCAGAGGGCTCAAATATATTGTGAATAGCTCTCTCTGTAGGCTCAAATAAAATACAAAATTTACCATACTTGTGGGTATGGGATACCTACATCCCTTCAGGGTCTTGCCCTGGCCATTGAGGTGTTATACAGCATGTAATAGCAATAAGAAAATCCAGCCACCTGTACCAATATGGCAATTCGGCCCCGTTTAGGAAATCGGCAAACACCGGTTGAAATTCTCACGCGAGTTCAAGCCACGTCACTCTTTCTTTGCAACCACGATCACAGACACAAGGGTGCGGAAGAGCACCAGGCTAGGTTTCATTTTAAGTTTGTTTGATTTATTTTTATTAACTAATTCCACGTACTTTTTAGGTCTTTTCCAGCAACATCACGTCAGACGACCACCAACATTACCACATCAACATCAACAGCCAATGACACGAGGCCCATAAGAGGGCAACAACCATGGTTCCCGGAACGGCGACAACGAGGACCGGAATGACGACAACGAGGATGGGAACGAAGAGAGGGGGGACGGCAACGATGAGAACGGAATGGGGACCGGAATGACAGACCAGAGCGACGAGAACGGGGACGGCAATGACAGACACGGGGACTGGAACGACGAGAACAAGGACGACGATGGGAGACGGGATCCACAACGGTATGGGGATGGCGCGGACGATGGAGACCGGGTTGGCGGAGACAAAGACGGGGTTGACGCAGATGCGGACGCGGTCGACGATGATGAAGACCCAGACGACGAAGACCCAGACGCGGATGACGGTGAGGAAGAAAAGGATGACAACGGTAAGTCATCAGTGATTTTTTGCTTATTTTATGTACTACTAATGCCTTGCAGTCGTTACTGCGCCGAGGCGAAGCCTGCAACGGCAACGGCAATGGCAAGAGCAGCAGCAGCAGGGTACCGGAACGACAACCACAGGGACGGCAACGATGACAGCAAGCACAGGAACGACGACAGTGTGGACGGCAATGACGAAAGCGTGGACGGCAACAACAACAATGAGGACAGCAACAAAGACGGCGAGGCAGTGGCAGGACCAGGACCAGGACCAGGAGCGGGAACGGCAGCAGCAGCGGGACCGGGACCGGGAAGAGCAACAGCAGCAGCACCGGCCACGGCAGCAGCACCAGCAGCGTGAACAGCAGCAGCAGCCGCGATGGCAATGGCAACGGTGACAACGGCAATGGCAGCAGCACGAACTGCAGCACCAGCAACAGCAGACATGACAACGACAACGGCAACGGTAGCAGCAGCAGCAGCAGCAGCGACGACGACAGCAGCAACAGCAGCGACGGCAACAGCAGCAACAGCAGCAGCAGCAGCAATGACGGCAGCAGCAGCAGCAGCAGCAGCAGCAGCAGCAGCAGCGGCAACGGCAATGGCAGCACCAGCAGCACCAGCAGCGTGAACCGCAGCAGCAGCAGCAGACACGACAACGGCAATGGCAGCAGCAGCGGTGGTAATGAACCCGACCGTCGGGGTGGCTCAGCAATGAGACGAGGGCAGGGTGATTCCCTGCCCTCGTTATATCATTATTATTGTATTTTGTACCTATTATACATAGTGAGACGAGGGCAGGATTCCTGCCCTCGGAATATGATGATTATTACCACTCACGTGTCACATGATTAATGCGACGCGACAGGTCACATGATTGATGAGACGCAACATGTCACAAGTGTGATGTAACGTTTGGATGACCCAACGTGACATCACACTTTGTGACATGTGATCAACAAACACGTTAAGTCACATGAACAAATAAGTACAAGACCATCAAACATGGTTATTTTCTTCTTACCTCACAACTACTACTACCACCTTTGGTGACACTATAGGATCCTTGGTTATTGTACCAGGCAATAACCAGAGATTCTGGAGTGTTATTGTCTTAACTGGTATGTGATTTCCTCCCTCATATTCATCACTTCACCGACTACTTTATTATTGTGATATGTTCGTTGTTATGTTTCACAGGAGACAGATGAGGATTTTTGCCATCAAAGAATATTGCGATATCCACTTAAATATTGAAATTATTTGTGTTGTTATCATAAGTCTGAAAAGGTTGTAAACAATAAGGTTATCTAAAAGTGGTATTCACACTGAAGACAGTGCAGGCAAAATTTTAAACTATTTGGTCTCCAGACATTCAAGCATGTGGCTTTGTGCCCGAACATCTGGAGAGTAAATAATCTAAAATTTTGCTGCACTATCTTTGGTGTGAATACTAACCTTACTTTTTACAATATTTTTCAGACTTATAATAACAACAAAAATAATTTCAATATTTGAGTGGAGATCGCAATATTCTTTGATGGCAAAAAATCCTCATCTGTCTCCTGTGTTTGCATGCAGATGAGAGATTAATGTGTATTATCCCATTACTGACAGTGTCTTTTTTTGAACTGAGCTATTCAACTTGAATGAATATTGTGGCATCTTTGCGTGCCAACTGTTGGTGTCTGGCCCCCAGAAAGTACTGCTTGCCACTGTACAGGCCTCCAAGAATGAAAGAGCAGGAGAACCCCCCTGATTCCCTTGCCAGGCAAGCTACTGGTAGTGGGCCTGGTGGCATCATTGAAATTTGACCAGGTAAACCTCATCATTATTTGTAAGCCTCCCATTAGTGACATTGAGACCAGGTAATGTTCTTAGTGTGGTTGATATGAGTGTTTATGTCAACATATTTTTGGTTATGTGTTTGCAAAGATTTTGGTAGTGTTTTCTTTGTCAGTCAGTCTTGATCAAGAAGGAGGAGAGCCTCCTTTGAGATCAAGACTGAATGGCTTTGGGGTCTTGCTTTTGGTCCTTTCAGATGTGTTTGTGAATTCACAGTAGCAGTACTTGTTGTAGTGTTAAGCTGTGACTGGCTTAGAATGAATGTATTGAATGTTATCGGCCTCAACCAAACCTTAAGTCAGATTGTCAGCCAACCATATCATGGCTGGCCAATATATCTCAGGCCGGCCACTCCATGGCCCACAGCCAACAAAAGACTTGATAGGATCAGCTAAATCATGTCCCATGACCAGCCAATGTATTCCTAGTGTAGGCTAACCCCATGGGCAGCTGATGTATCCATAACATTGGCCAACCCATGTCGCATGAGCAGCCAAAAGACTCAAAGGAGCAAGTGACCCATGTGTGATCGGCCAATATACTAACGAGGATTGGCCAACCTATGATGACTATGTCCTATGGCGAGCCCAATATACCACAAACTGTTGTCAATTTGTGTTCCATGTACAACTGGAATATCCCTAACATTAGCCCATGTCCTTCCTAGGGCCAGCCTGCGTACCCACCCGCTTCAGCTAACTAAAGTTCTATAGCCAGCTAATATACCCAGAGATTTGGCCAACTCATGCACCATAGCCAGCCAATATACCAATACAGATCGGCCAATCCACCTCCCATGGCCAGCGAAAATACCTATTGCGGTCGGCCAATTCATTTTCCATGGCCAGCCAAAATACCCAGTTCCATTGTTCAATCTACCTTTCATGGCCAGCCAAAATACCCAGACTGGTTGGCCAATCCATGTTCCATGGCCAGTGGAAATACCCAGTGTGGTCGACCAATCCATGTTCCATGGCCAGCGGAAATGCCCAGACTAGTCAGCCAACCCATGGTGCATGGCCAGCTGACATACCCAGTGCAGTTGGCCAATCCATGTTCCATGGCCAGCCGAAATACCCAGACCCATCGGCCAACCCATGTTCCATGGCCAACCAAAATACCCAGACCAGTCGGCCAATCCATCTCCCATGGCCAGCTGAAATACCCAGTGCAGTCGGCGCATCCATGCTCCATGGCTGGCCGAAATACCCAGACCCGTCGGCCAATCCACCTCCCATGGCCAGCCGAAATACCCAGACCGGTTGGCCAATATATCCCCTTGCTTCGGCCAACTCATGTCCCTCAGTACATAGACCCCTCGGCCAAGCCATCTCCCCTGGAGAAAGATATTGGTCGGCCGAGATTGGCTGGCCCACTCAGAGTGGGAATTGTCCATCTCGGCTGAGCCATGTCTTGTGGAAAAGATATGCTGTAAGGTGTGATTGCACATCTGCGAGGTATGTTGGTGGTGGGATGGCTGTGGCCTTCGTTGCGGTCGTGGTGGTGGAGGTGGTGGCTGGCGTTGTCATCCTTGTCCTCACCACCCATCGTCCTCGTCGGGTGTGTGGTGTTTGTGTTGTTGGTACTGCTGTCGTCGTCGTTTGTGTAATTAGTAGCTAAGAAAAAAGACAAAAAAAAACACTTACCTACTGCAACGTGGGGTGGGTGCATCGCCCTCCTGCTGCCCTTCTCCCCATGTCCCATCGTTGTCCATCATCGTTGTTGCCGTTCTCGTTGTTGTTGTCGCTGTAGCTGTGGGTTGGTGATGTTGATGTGTGACGTGGGTACCGTGACACTACCCAAATAGGGACCAGTTATGGATACAAGGGTGCACAGATCGGGAAATCTTGATCCGTACCCGTATCCGAGGCAATCCGTATCCATGATCCATGCTGATCCGCCCAATCCATGCATTTGCCTAGTTGACTTAGAAAAATTTTGAGTGCTGTATTTTATATCTCATGAAATACTGCATGGATTGACATGGTTATAGAGGGCAAGTTGTACTATGTCTTAAGGGCTATCTACTCCTGTAATTACATTTAGAAAATATTTAGTGTGTGGTGAGTTGTGGATGAAACAAAAGGTAAACCAGTACTTTGTGACACCGCAAATGATATTGTCAAGTAATGCCATCAAATGAACTCCTATGAAGAAGATTGTAGAGAGAAAGTTGTTCATTTTGTCAAGGGCTAGAAGTACATATACTGTGTTTTTCTTTATTTGAGCCAATATTTATAACTTTTGTAGTCATGATCTCAATGCGGACAAGCATAGTAATGATGTAATATTGGCTCAAAGAACAAAAAATAAAGAAAAACACGGTATATGTACTTCTAGCCCTTGACAAAATGAACAATGTTCTTTCTACAATTGTCTTCATAGGAGTTCATTTGATGGCATTACTTGACAATATCATTTGCGGTGTCACAAAGTACTGGTTTACCTTTTGTTTCATCCACAACTCACCACACACTAAATATTTTCTAAATGTAATCACAGGAGTAGATAGCCCTTAAGACATAGTACAACTTTCCCTCTATAACCATGTCAATCCATGCAGTATTTCATGAGATATAAAATACAGCACTCAAAATTTTTCTAAGTCAACATTTTTCTAAACTATCAAAAAAATTCAAAAAGTCTCAAGAATTTCAAAAACGGCCTGTAATATACTCTGTTCATGGATGGGAGATAACCAAGTTAGATAGTCTCAAAACAAGAACTTCCATATAGCTTCACACACAAAGCCAGCCATGGGATCCTTGTGGTCTCTGTTGTTCCCATCCTGGTTGCCCCCATCCCTGTCATTTGTGTTATTGTCTTTGTCACTCCTTCCTCATCCTCATCCTCATCTGCATCTTCTTCACCAGCGTCCTTGTCTTGTCTGTTTCACCTTCATTGTCATAATCCTTCTTGACCCCTTGGTGTTGCAGCTATGCTTCCATCCATGTACCTTCGTCACCACCTTTGCCATTTCTGCATCCAGCATCATGTCACAGTTGTCCTGCAGTGGGGTTCTGGGTGGCAGCTGTGTGTGGGCATTGGGGTTTGACAGTAGATAAATGATTTGATAAAATTATCAATGCACATCCAAAACATGGAAAATGACATACCTTGGTGGTGTCCAGTGTGTCATGGTCTGCTAGTCTGAGAGATCACATCAGAGCAGGGATAAAATGAAAAAGTGATGGAAAATAACCTGGTTCTCCACATTTCTGGGTGAAATGACCACACACCGGATATAGTCAAAGTTGTACATTATGCATGGCATGGAAATGATCCTGTAAAGGGATTTCCACATGTCAAACTAGAATGATTATCATTTTCTGAACGCTTGTTATAGTTTCCATCCTTCAAAAATGAATATTTGCCTCCATAAGGGATCAGGCCTCTGATTCTCCATCGGTTCGTGGTTTCCAGCAGTAACTTCAATGCACTAGCAGCCTGTACAGCATATTGCTTTTTAGTGCTGTCCTGGACCCATCAATTGTTCAACATGATGTCAGTGATGAATACAACTTTTGTGTTCCTCAATCTTCATCATGGACTATGTATTTGGCCTGTGAAAATCACATAAACTAAAACTGAGAATGTAATAAATGCTCACGAAACTACACTCCAGAACTGGCCATTCTGGATGGATGCAGGAGAGTCCTGCACAAGTCAGAGTCACTTGGGATAATGGAAAGAGACCGAATAATGGGTCTTGCACAAAGAATGTGCCTGGCTTTGTTCACATCAACGTTTAGAAAAAGTCGCATCCCATAAGGGCAACTTAACATCTAAGAATATCATTTCTGGCAGTGGACAGGGTCCTTGCCCCGATCTGGTATGTGGGATGCTTGGCCATTTCTTTATTTAGAGCTAATCACTCTCATATTCCATACTAGCCTGCATAAAATAGATAAACTTTCACTCTCACATCATCCAAATTAGTACAGTATCCAATACAAAATATTCATATCTCACCCATTGACCTGGACTGATAGATCACCAAAAAAAAAAAAGATTGACAGGCTTTTCTGAATATGCTGTAAGGTATCTAGAATCCATGGAAAGTATGCAAAGAATCAGCTCAACACATAAATGCTCCTGTTAGTCATTGTCTATGGAAACTGGGACTGACCTGCTCAAAAACCGTGACACAATGTGTGATAGCCGAAGGCAATAGTGTATGGACCCCATATACTTTTTCTTTATCAATGTACATAATGTCTATTACTATATTCACAAGTCTCTTTTTGTAGTTGCAAGGTTATGATTCTAATATACATGGTGAAATTCTCAAGAGCATTGTGAATAGTTTAACTACATTGGCACATAAGTTTATGGATCATGGATGTGCTACTTTTCAGTAATTAGATATGATGAAAGAATGGGGAAAGGGCCAGAAGGCACAGGAATGACTAAGAAAGGTTGGAAGGGGCAGGAAAGGTTATGGGAGGGTGTAAGAGGGAGTTAGGGAGGTTAAGAAGGACTTGGTTAGGGTGGGAAAGGTGCAGGAGAGTGTGAGAGACTTTGGGAGGTTTAGAGGGCTCAGGGGAGGACAGGGAGGACCTGGAGGAGGCCAGAGTGTAGGGAAGAGCAGGAGGTGGGCTCAGGTAAATTGGGATGGGTGACTGGAGTGGTGCAGGATGTTTGTTAGCAAATACTATTTTGCACACATCATATCCCTCCACTGTTTGCCTTACACATCCACACCACACAATGTGATGATCATGAGGAGAGTATTGTCAAGAGTGAGGAGAACCAATTGAAGAGGAAAACAAGTCACATCACAGTGTGTTCCACATTTGACAATTTGACAGTCTGGGATTTCATTGTCCTATACCACTTTCTCACCAATTTCAACCTCCACTACTTGTACATTATGCTTTCCAACACCTCCTGCACTTTTTTCCTGGAATGTATGCCTTGCTCATACACTTTACAGCTATACTTCCCCCACCCCTCAAGTCAGCTGTTGACATGACCATTCATTATTCATGAGAAGTATTATGAAAGTGCAAGCTGCAAGTTTACCTTTCACACCTGTTTTTGCAGCCTTAGTAACTAATGAGCTCCCCACAGATTGTTTGCAACTCCACTACCCTGCCCTTCCCTTCTCTATGCCTTGTGTCCTCACACACACCCTTCCCATGCACTCCCATACCCCTTGCACCCTCCCCCATAAGGACTATCATGGGCATGCTGACACCTGAATGACCTGCAGGTTTCCACCTGTGGGTTAGTGAGGGGTTGGGTGCAATGGGTGTACCCTTGCATAGGTATGGGTCAGATCTGGGTGGTGTGTGGGTCACCTGCAGGTCACCAACACATTGGTGTCTCCCCCACCCTTTCTAGTGTTTATCATGATGTAGAGGCTCTGGACTGTCTGGACCCATATCCTCTTCATGTCCCACATCGTTCCCATCCACTTCCACTCCAATATCATTGATTCCACTCCTTTCCACTGATTCCACTCTGGATTCTACCTCTGAAATCATTCCTACCCATGATGTGATGTTCCTAATGACCCAGAATCAGTACATAAATACTTGTACATCACATATCTTCATTTCCCATCTTTCAGTACATAGGTCTCTTCACCTATCTACCTCCCAACTTCACCCCTATCATGTCATATTCCATTCCAATTCTAACTCCAATCCTGACCCCGATACCAACCTTGACATCATTGATTGGGTCCATAGCATTATCAAAGACAATCGCAATTGACATGCTACTCCGATCACCGCCGACGAGCCACACACATCATACACCCTCATACACACCCTCAATGACACCATGCAAAACAATCACCATATCCATTGTTTACTATCACCAGACCCACAACACAGTTGCTGGCCACCACGTTGGCACCCCAAAACATGTAAACCATGAACTGAGCAAAGACACCATTCATCTCAGAGTTCAGCCTCCTCATCACCACATGTCATGATGAAGAAGCCCACCCTAAAGATGTTCTAATATATAAACCCAGACATTTGTAGTTAATATTCTTTAAGTCTAGTTTAGCTACTCTTCCCCAGATCACCACCTTGACCTACCCAGACAAATCTCCCCTTCCCCTTATTGCTCTTTGTATTCACTTAATCTCATCCTCGTTTGGTTGGTTGTTGCCGGAGCCTGCAGTTAAGACCACGATCCATAACATATCAGTTACTTCCTTTGCTTATAGTATACAGCACAGGATTCTCTCCAGTAGTATAAAAGTTGTACTTTTACACTACAAAATATAGCTTATTACTACACTTCAGATCTACCATTTAGTACCCTCATTGTATCTCCCATATTCCTCTTCATCTTCCCCCTATACTTCCCCCCTGTTCCAGAACCCCCAGATCTTGGTTGGATTGATTACGACAACCTATACAAGACCTAAGACTCCTCAGATCACTTTCTAGCTGATCACCCTTACTGTAGATTCCTATCCAGGTCTACACTGACACTTGCCGTCACAACGACTTGGTAATTACATAATGGGTTCCACAGGTGCAGGTCAGGGTCACCAACTGGCCATCCACTGCCACACCACACCCTTATGATGATGGTCACAGGTCACAACCACCAACAAGAAAGCAGTGCAAACCAAACCAAACAGGCACTGAGGGTGATGACTGTGACTGCCATGACCACAACCAAACCCACAACCACAACCACAACCACAATGACTGCAATGGTGACCACACCAACAACAGTTACAGTACAATGGCAAAAAGGGTTGGAGGTGTGGTGTGCCTGCACTCCAACCCAGGTACATTTTATTTTTCTTCAACATATCACCTCCCCCCCAGATACCACTCAAGATACCCTCATGAATACAGAACACATCAAATGTGCTTTCAAGGTGATGGCAATGAGGGTAACAAAGAGGCACCAGAACTGCAGCACCAGTGCTTCCCTGCGCCATCCAACCCCCTGAACCTCTCACAACCCCCCCTGTCCTTAGTGTATTGCATGGGTAACCCCCAGGTATTTTTAGCTGTACCCATACCTGCACCTGTTGGTACAATACCTGCAGGTTCACCTGTCATTTTAAGCCCTGGATATGCTTGATATGCTTCAAATACAAGAGTAAAGTATTTTAAGTATATCTAGCTCAATACTTGACCAATTTGGATGATCCAGGGCTTCAAAAAGAGCTGGTGGGTCCAGGAATCTGTGCCTGTGCCTGTACCTGAGGCTATACCCGTGGCAAAACCTGCAGGTTTACCCATACCCATGCAATACACTACCTGGCCTCTCACACCCTTGCATGGCCTCCCCCTGAGCCCACCTGAGCCCACCTCTGCCCTTCCCTGCACTTTGGCCCTCCCTTCCCCCTCTAAACCTCCCTGACTTCCTCTTGCACCCTCCCATAACCTTTCCTGCCCCTTCCAACCTTTCTTAGTCATTCCTGTGCCTTCTGGCCCTTTCCCCATTATTTTATCATATTCTAATTACTTACACTGCAAACATCAAGGGATTTGTATACACTAAAATAATCCATAAACATATTAATAATTTGTAAGATGGTTTGTTGACTCAACAAATTCATAAAATATTGAACCCTTTATTTCTATAAATGGCAATCATTGCTTGATTTGGAATGAATTTTTGGAGTTTGCTAACTTTCTTAACAATTATTGGATTATGTCAAATTTACAAATCCCTTCATATTTGCAGAAAAGTAGCACATCCATAAACTTATGTGCCAGTGTAGTTAAACTATTCACAATGCTTTTGAGAATTTCACCATGTATATTAGAATCATGACCTTGCAACTACAAAAAGAGACTTGTGAATATAGTAATAGACATTATGTACATTGATAAAGAAAAAGTACATGGGGTCCATACACTATTGCCTTCAGCTATCACACATTGTGTCACGGTTTTTGAGCAGGTCAGTCTCGGTTTCCATAGGTTTCCATAATTGTCCGAAGTTCATATTGCCACGCCGATCTGCGCCCCAGAGAGTAGTTTTCCAAAGTCCATTACATACTTTTCGCAGATGGCTGAAAAATAGAATTCGTGTTCTGAATTATGCGGCTGCACCAAATTATGAGCTATTTCATGAGCAAGGGTGAAAAACCTGTAAGATTCATGCATTTAATGGATCTAAAAATAAATAAGCATCAGACAGCGCCATACCACGAGGTATAGGCGGAAGTCAAAGTGCCCTTCCGCACATCTTCATCATCTAAACAGTTGTTATTGCTCAGCGTAAGTGGTTGCCGACAATGATCACTTCACTCACGCCATGCCTCAAAGTATCGCAAGTTCAGGAATATGCTGGCGTTCCGGTTGAACGCAATTGAATGCCCCGTGGCATCGTAGAAAATGTGCAGCGTCGTTAAAGGCAGCTTGTAGACCTGTGCCAAGGGTTTCATTATATAAATAAATCGAGCTAACGTGTCATGTTTCAGGGTCAAGATTGTCTTGGGTTCTGGTACTTCTGTGCTAATTGTGATGTATCAGATCTAAGGACCAAAAACCCAATCTTACCTCGAGATGCATAGATTTGAACGACCCCCATTGTTCCTACAAGATGATGAGCCCTTTGGTTGGGGTAAACACGCTGCACAAACCTATCAAAGTGAGATCGCCCACGCGCCCTGAGATATCACAATATCCCTCGTTGAGCGACTCTTTGACCTGCTGCATCTGTTCTCTGTTGCGTAATAAATGCCTCGTTTCTTGAGTACAGGCTTTAATGGCTTGGTCAATGTTTGACGCTGGTAAAGCTTTGTTGGTGATACAGCCAAATGTAATAAATGAGATGCGTACAGATGTTGCATAAGGGCGTCACGGCCAGATTCTGCTGACGGCTACTAGGTCGAGCGTGTACGGGTACTGCAGGAGGGTCGACTTTTTGTGAGAAAGAAGAATTGTTTGTGTTGATCGTGGCGCCAATTTTACGCTTCCAGTTTTGGATTAAGGTTGGGGATCGTGACTGATTGCTATTTTTCTGTGTATCAGCTGTTGGGCCAACAAAAGCGTCCGAGTCGAAGTCGCTTTTTTCATCATCGACGGGCCTCGAAATCAGAGCAGTATTCTCGGCTTGCAGTCGAGAAGATTCTTCCGCAGCCTGCCTTTCAGCTTTCTGCTGCCTCAATATCCTGTTGACTGAGGTACGTTTGTTATATCAAAGTTCTTGGGCGGTATACTTGGTAATATAATTTACCGTTATAACCTCTCCTCTTCAAAGCACGAAGGTCCGTAGTAAGAATTGTCATAAGCAAGAGAGTGTCGCTAGCTTTCGGGGAGTCGAAAATGAGACGACATAACGATGTTGCCACCCTAAAATTGATATAAACATGATGGTTGGTCGTGGTTTGCTATCTTGGGACTTACTCGTACATATCCAGCTGGGCATTAGCCAACCATAAGTGAATGGCCCCGTAGCCGATCCGCTTAGCGACAGCTGATGCGTCTTGGATTCGAGACAAGCGAATCTCGCCATGATTCAGAGACTTGGTTACAGTGAGGTTTCCAAAAGTTTTCACGATGAAATTACTGCCAGAATTCAACCACGCAAAGGATACCCGGGTCCGAGCGTGAGTGTGTTCATGGAGGAAAAGTGGTAGTCTCTCTAATATCAAAGACCTAACTTCTCCCGCCATTGTGGAGTCCTGGAGTTCAGCGGAAGTCTTGTACTCTTCTCTCACCAGGGAACTGAGCCGTCGGGAACCTAGCACCTGATAAAAACCTACATTTTGCGGGTTGAGCCAAACCGCAAATGTTACAATTCCACGAAAAAGAAGCTGACCTTCAAGAATATCCTCCTGGGGCGCGGTAAATATGGCATCACCGAAAACTTGATACGCATTTGGGTCATCCGCGATAATGATCTGTTCTGGTCTCCTCAAATCATACTGCATTTCCCAGTCATCTTCATCGAAGTCCATAGAGTTTGATACCTGACTGTCTGGAGTATTCCTCATTTTACGCTGGATGCCCAATAATATAGGTGCCCTCTTCATTTTGTTCAGTGTGGTCGTAGAAATAAGCCGAATATTCACCGCAATGTTACGAAGTTCAACCAGGAAACTTGACATCCATTATTTGACAATCCCAACAATTTCAAGTTGGAAGCTTACCTGTCCCGTCCGTTAGTCAGCTCGTAAAATTTGCGTGGATCTGCCAATAGAATCCGGGCGACTTCTTCAACAGAAGGCTCGCGCTTGGTACCGCAGGCGCTCAGGAAGGTGTTGGCGAGTGCACCAAAATCAACGAAGACAAACAGTTCGGATCGAAATTTAGCTTGAGAATCGCCACCAAAGTAACACTGGTTAGGAGGCAGCCACCTAACAGTATTACCCTGCTCAATTTTGCTGTGACGGGCACTGATGGGTACCATGCGCATTTGAGAAAGTTGATCAAGCTGTTCAGGAGAGAATTCTGGGGAAGTAATGGATACAATCCACAGACTCGCAATTCGACAAAAAAAAACATACCAGTGACACGACCCGCCAACATTCCGAACCATTTCCGAGCTTCAGCGTCGTTTTGAGGAGGAGTTGTCGAAAGTAGATCAACCAATAATGAAGGTGGAGGATGTGCCTTGAGCTTCAGCTTCATGACCGCTTCCTGATGAATGATGGGATGCGCGACTAGAAGCCCCAAATTGGCCCATTCGATATTTGCAAACACCTAGGCAGTGAAATAATTAAGACATGAGGAGGCTCTACTAATTCCGGGGGGTACGAACCTCTTTCGGTGTCCCCAAGCGAGAGTTTGAAGGGATAAACGCAATGTCGGCAAAGTTCATGGGATCGTAATGAGGGTACCGGGTTAAGATATTATCCAAGAAATACTTGAGTGCGATATGTCGGACAGTTTCATCGGGACCGGCACAGAGGTTAATAATCACATCCAAGGGAGGGAAACGTCGTAAACCAAGTTGAAACAGAAATTTTGCTGAAAGAAACCTCGTCTATGGACCAACGTCGCTATGATGTGTCACCGACTGACCTTCCTCAGACGTCCCACGCCATTTGGTGGTTCCCCAATCAATAATCGGGAGATTCAAGTGACGGAAAATATCCAACGGTTCGTACAGGTCCTGTGCTTTACGTCGAATTATCTTCTGCTGCTGATCAACGCCGCGACTTTCGCACGAGAACGCCGGAGTCATCCGAAGCCGTTGCATTTCCTCCTCATTCAGAGTGGAACGAACCGCCACCAAGTACTTTATCAATTCTGCAATAGTCCAATCGCCAGTTTTGATCATTCTTTGGGCAGAATAAATCCAAATTTAGCATCAGCCAAAAATGATCAGAACAATCTCATGAGACTCTCTCAATAAGTCGCGCACCTATCAAAGACAACCTGAAGATCGACATGTTTCCGCACACCCAAAGCCAGTAAAACTCTCTCAATTGGGCCCTTCACCGCCATTCCCGAAGGAAACTTCGCTATAGGAAGGTCGTTGAAGATGTTGGCATTGGCAAAATAGGCATGTTCGGGTATCTTCAGCCCAGCTGAGGTGGGTATGCATGTTTGGTCCTTGAGTAGTGCCACCAGCTGATCTTTCGTGACATTGGAGAGCGATGGCCATGAACGAGCAAGATTGGCGAGTACACGTTCCGCCCATTGTGCTGATCGATTGATGTCATATTCAGCGTCTGCAGCTCCCACGGCGGGGTTGGTCAAATGCTTCAACCAATCAACGATTGAGAGTTCGGTCCATGGAAAAAGTTGCGTAAGAGAGTCGGCAGGGAGCGATTTGGTGACACTGAGCGGTAGGACGTGGTCAGGTAGTGGGCCATCAAGGTATACGAACGTATTCTTAGGATTGATGAACATCTTGACCATAGACAGAGGCATTATTCTCTCTTCTGGGCTACCGACAATCCCAATGGACAGTACGGCAGCGTTCAGAAGTTCCGTCCGTATGGCCAGAAGGTTCGAGTTCTTATCTCCCTGATTGTTCACGTCTATCCACCACCGTAGACAGGCAACCATCTCATCTTCCCCAAGTGGCCTCGAGCGCAGCTCGTTCAGGACATCAGTGAAAGTGATGGCCTTGATCAATCCTCGATTTTGTAGAGCCGAGATCATCAATTGAGCGCTCGTCAACACTTCATTGGGGAGTACCGGCAATTGCTTTAGAAAGGTGGCAAAAGTTTGGTCCGGTAAGCGCACTTCCGATGCGTCACGTACTCCTGCAGTGGATATGATAGGAAAAGACTGGTCAGTTCGACTCGAAAAGAAGGCAGCTCCCAAAAGCTTCGACACTTCAGCTGAAGGGGTGGACGGATGAAAAGTGAAAAATTGAAGGGCGTGCAACGACCGTTTTCTAAACCACTCTTGGAGTTCGGGTTTGGGACCAGCCATAAAGTCGGACGGAGGAGAAGCGCCTTCCCAAAGATCCCGAATAGTGGCAAGTTCTAATTCATATGCAGCACGAGCGATGAATCCTCCAACGTAAAGGAGCTCCTGATTCCACACTGTGTGTCGCAAAAGTGAGACCTATTGTATCAGTCACATATCTGTGCCTTACCAGCGACGTTACGATCTCTGTATAATAGTCAATGTTTTATAAACTGACATTTTGGTCTGAATTTAAGCTTACACCAAATCTATGGATTCACGTTCAACAGTTGGGATAAATCGTGCCGCCATATGGCCACCAAGTCCGGTAGTTTGGGCTGTTGCATGACCCTGGAAGAAAGCTTGGTCACGGACAGAACCGGTGCCAGTGTCAGGCGACGCTCACGATAAAGATGCGAGCAGAGCCTGCCCTACAGAAATCTTAACGTTTGTTACGCTCACAATGGCCCTCATTGCTCACCCGTCGAGGTCCGCACGAAGGCCTTGGAACACACTCCCGGTTGCAAATGGTTGCTTCACATCTTCTTTCGTGCTCGCATCATACTCGTCCTTGGCAGTCTGGAGAAAGAAACGCAGTAAATTTACCGGTCATGTATTGATAATATCCAAGGAAAAGAAGTCGTCACTGACATAGATGAGTTCGTACTTGAGCTTGCTCGGAGGATTCTTCTTCGTAGATCTATGAAGCTCAGCAGCTAATTTCTTATCCAGCTGAACGTTGACATTCGCCGAGAATATCGACAATACCACACTTGTTTCATGTACTGTCAAAGGGTCTTCTTCTTCGACCGGTTCTATTGGCAGCGCGACTACACTTCGTTGGGGGGTACTCCCTCCTGAAAGATTGGAGAAAAGCGAAGAAAAGAAAGCCCCACGGTTCGACGGCTTGGTGTGCTTGATAACAGGGGGTGAACGTTTTTCAGATCCTGCGGAGTAAACCCACCGCATAACTTCTGTCTTGATATGCAAAGCTGGAGACAAGTATGAGCAATCCAGTGATGAAATGGATATATAGAAGTCCGCAGATACAAACGGGTAGTTTTCACGTCCGTCACGTTCATAACGCCAAGGGGACTAGAACTTCGTAAACCATTCGGGATCTTGACTGCCTGGGGAATGCCAGAAGCTTTTGTCAACCTTGCGAGACGTTTGTCGTCGATGAACACGCTAACTTCCGATAGATGCGCCATAAAGGTGATAGACGAGGCCAAAAAGCGGGTAAAATCAAAGGCGCCAGGAATGGGAGTTGCCTCACGAAGTGTCATTTCGAAGGACGTCCATGGGTCGTGATTGTTGGAATCTGGTTTAGGAAGCTCACCTCGACGAGCGAATAACTGGGTAATTAGCAATGAGCAAGGAATGGATAAAATTTGATGAGCTTCTTCACTTGATCCCTTTTGTCTTTCCAATAGAAACCCATCCATTGACCTGCAAAATTTCGAGTGAGGAGCTAAGCAGACAAAGTAGTGGAGCGACCATACCGCCAGATGTCACGAACGGTTCTTCCGTAACGGAGAATAAGCTGTAAAATCCTGGGAAGGAGAGGTTACGCAGAACCACGGAAGGGAGCAGAGTAATTACCAACTCCAAAAGCGCCAATCTTTTCTTCATCAGGGTTACCTTCAGCTGTGAGGGAAGACATTAGAACGCTGGAGGGTCAAGCAGAATTGAACAGTACTGAACCAATCTTCTTCAATCGACCCCAATCCTCATCTCGGAAGACCATTCCATTGTTTTTGAAAGTCCATTGATGTACCTGACGAACTGTTAGTCGATCCAGGGAATTTGATATAAATACATACAAGTGTGGTCTTCAAGTCAGGAAGAATGTCCTTGGCATTCTCCGTAAGGCTATATTCGGGTTGCTTCCCGATCCGTTTGTTTAAAAAAAATTCTGTTCGGAAATGAATCTCGACTGCCTTGGACTGTGCATCATCCGAATTCTGTAAGAGTTCCCGAAATACTTTGCGAGAATTCCTATTTCAGCTTCATGTCACTCTGAAGCAGAAGGGAACCAGACAACTCACCAGTGAACTCTCCGGAGTAGCGAGCAAGAACCTTGTCTATTAAAGCGCGTTGGTTTACTTCGACAGTTTCGTCGTGACCGCTCTCCCACTGCGGAATCGGATGAGTGATCAGCACCATAATTCCACTGAGCGATTAGAGAGTAAATTCACCAGCGCATCCCTCTCATGGGTCATAAGCGTGTAATGTCGATGACTGCAGCTATTGATGGAACGGTAACACCGGGAAGTTCAAAGTTGTGGGTAGCTGCGTGTGGCAGTAAGGTGGTAGTCGAAAATGAGTGCCAATGGGATTTATTAAGCAGCTTGCATTGCCTTGCAACGCGTCACGGTTAAGGTGCTAATTAATTATTGTATATTTCGGGCGGAAAGACCAAAAAACCATAAGCTACGAAATGGGGAATATTTGTTAAGAGTGGTTAACAGAGTAAGTAATCTTACCCTGGAAGGAGACGGGAATTCCTGTATGAAAGGAGGTCTCCTTCCTGGGTATATGAGTTGAAAACTGAAACTGAAACACGGGGAGTGGATCCCGGAGTAAGACGGAGGGAGAGGCGCACGGGCTCTCGATCGCAGCCAAGGCGGCAACTCCGCCATGGCAACTTCAGGAAAACTCAATATTACTTAATTTGTCTTATTGCCGTTTTCAGAAAGGTTGTCACATCACACGTAACACGCGAATTTTGTCACTCTGGCACACGAAACATCAGTGAGCCGTTTCTCATCCAATTCTCAACATTTCCATCTAATTCTTTCTGTTCTGTCATCCCCTCATCCCTCTCCAGGTGCACAACCAACTTTCAGGCCCCATTTCTCAAGTATGGGCACGATCAAAATTTGGGCCTTGTCACCCTCTCGGAGAACATTTCTGGTGCATCGCGGGGAGATACCAAGCTGGAATTGGGCCGAAATAACCCAGGTATGTCCTGCCCAGATGCCCATGTAGTTTTTGTGCTGAATCACTTGAATTTTCACCGTAGGAAAACCCAGATGTCACCCAACGCCGCCCTGATGCTGTGAGCGTATCTGCATTACCTAGTGGAGAGATGTTGTCCAGGAACTATATGGAACCTTTCATGGTATGTCTACCCCAGGTGCATGCGTCGCCATAAGCTGACCACACTCAGTACTCGGCTTTACAGGCGGCTTGGAACCTCTGTACTATACTATCTACCTCCAGCCATTTTTCTCAACATCTATCCATTCTGTTTGTGCACGGCTGGTCTATCCTTCGTATATGAGACATGTACTGTACTTATATAAATATATTTGTTGCTTGAGAGCCAAATCAAATCGTGTGTTACCGCGGAAACGGCCAAAGATCATCCTTCCTCCTTCATCGCGACTTGCATGGGGAACGCTCGACAAAAACAAAGCCGAGGTCCCAAAGCACACCGGGCAGCTCCTGTCCCTAAGGACCTGCCAGTTGAGGCTGGCAAAAGCCCTACGCCCCCTCATCCTCGAACACGTCCCAAACCAACGCCAGCCTACAAAGTGCGCGACGGACTAGACGACTCGGAGCCGGATGTTGAAGTGCTAGATCGCGACGAGGTATACAATCCACCTCCTGGCTCTGACAACGAGCGAGACGCCGACGATGTCAACATCCTTGTCAAGGAGCTTCTTGGGCCAGCTGGGGCTGTGGACGCAAAACGCAATGAAGAATTTGACGTCGTCAGCTCAGATTCTGATGCTGATTCTGAACCCGAAGGTTTTTTGGTTTTTTATTGACATATTTCCTATGCTTACGCTAATTTACAGAAGCTCTCTGCCTCGAATTCAATATCCCTATCGGGACCGCATCCGACGTACAAAAATTTTCATCCGGCACCACTTGGAGTACGTTTTGTAGCGAGGTTGCCGATGTGATGGATATTCGGCGTTCCAAACTCGAGGTGGCCTATAAGTTCAGCACATGGACTGCCAAGGTGCGACCTCTCCTACTCACCAAAGCGACTCACCTTGCTGCGTTATTTGATGCCGCACAGACAGAGTTGAATCAGATGGCTAAGGCTAAAGGTAAAAAGAAGGCATTTCAGGTTATTCTCGTCGATCAACGCGAAACGTCTCGCAAGGGTGGAAAGAGACGGGCAGATGATAAGAAGGACAAGGTAATATTTCAATTGATAATACTATGTACTGGACTGACTACATGCTTGGACAAGGTGAAGGCCAAGAGGAAGAAACAAGTGGACACAGATGAGGAGAGTGGGAACGACACCGAATCGGGGAAGAAAGTGCCAAAGACATCCACCGATTACATTGCCGAGATTACGGAGAACCTCAAATGTCCTCTTCACGACGGCAAACCCTGTGTCAAATATCCAGAGGGCCATCACTACACCTTACAAATAACTGATCTAAGTCTCTGGGGCATGCTTCTCGTGAGTCTCATTTATTTATTGCTTAACGAGACTCATTGTAGTCCACGTCAGGCAAACGGCTCATATGATTCAACCATCTCGCCACCTGTCCAGTTGAAGCTTGGCGACGCTTCCTCTCGCCGGCACGTAAATGCGAAACCTGCTCAAGTTGCTGCTACAAGCAGTGCGGCTCAACCGATCATCATTCAGATGCCACCTCCATATGGTGGATCGAGGCACCACTATTCCCCGTACACCCCTCCATCAGCCGTACCCAAAAAATCATCTCGCTCCCGATGTGATGGGCTGCACATCCCCAGCTCAGACAGCATAGATTTCGATGACATCCCCAATGTCTTCCCAGCCATCCCCACTTGGCTTGCTGCACTCGACTCCAGTGCTCGGGGCATCAATGGAGATAATTTTTCCCAGTATACTGATGCCATCCGGGCGAATGGGTTCAGGCGCATCCATGAGCTTGCCAGTGAAGGCCTTGCTAATGAGACTATTACCCATTTCTCAACCGTTTGCAATATCCCAATTGGAATCGCGAAACGAATTCTCAAGTTTGCGCAGAAGGACATGGATCGTATCAAGAAGGCTGAGAGGGCCAACAGGAAATAATGGGCAGTAGTGAAACATTTTCTTGTGTGTAGATAGTCCTACAATGTCTTCAACAGACTTGTAGTTATCAATATAGTGTTGCTGTTTGGTTGCTCAGAATGCAGAAAGTTGGGATCATTGAAAATTAAATATATATTGGCAATCATGGGGCAGCTTGCCTTATGTATGGTGAGGATGGAATGGATGGAGTGTTCATAGAGCATCAATATGTTAAGACCTATGGATTATTGGACAAACAATTTGAACACAACTACTGTATTGATGTCACTGACCTGGGTGGGGAATTCTTACCTGGAGCCTTACAAGTTGGCATCAATGATGGGTCCCTTGAATTACAAAGTACCTGGAATAATACATCCAGCTCTAGTATTACCACAGCTAAGGCTAGTAGCCAGTAGCCTAGCCTGTTTTAGCTTAGCCCAGGTCTGGCTAAGCTAAGGCTGATGACCAGCTACCAGCTACAGCTACCTCAAGTTATTAGCTGTTGACCATTTGTGTTTGTGACGTGACAAGGGGTCCGTGCATGAGATGATGGGCCATGATCACCCACAACCTCACTGTAACTGAATGGTGATCTTAGTCAAGTCTGGCTGACTGAGTAGAGGGAAAGCAGGTATTACAACAAAAACCAATTGAGGAACATTCACACCACTGCAGGTGCATTGCTAGTGGTGTAGATCTTGCCATCCTGGCAATGAGTGATACAGGAAGTAAACAGGTTTGAAGGGGTGAACCACCATCTCGATCAAGGTCAGCAGCAGGATTGGGTGTTCCCCTGTCATTTTTGTGCCTAGCACCTTGTCTCAATTCCTTTATTTAAGAGCAGGATTAAAATAGGATATAAATGAAGGACACATAGAAATGGACCAAGGGGCTGGGGTTTCATGATTGGTGACTACAGCAGCAGGGGGTGGTGCAACATGACTGATGAGAGACTGAGTTGCACTGAGATGAGCAGGGTGGATGAAATTTCAATGTAGATGGGACAGTGTGTGTCGGTTGAATATGAAAATTGGTAAAGTCACAAGTCGAAAGCAGAGGCAATTAGCTGGCTGCCAAGTGAAGAGAGGAAGACCAGGCAAAACATAAAATGATGCAAGGTGGAAAAGTAGCCAGGCCAATGAAAGAGAGCAAAGATATCATCGTGGTCTATTACTTGACTCAAAGCAGGCAATACTAACTGCAATTGATGAGCTGGTTGTTGTATTGTTGGTAAGCCTTGGTGCCAACCCCTTTTATCTCAATGGCAGTGATGCCCTTTGACAATCCTGTATTGCGATCATAGACCATTACTTCACTCAAAGCAGGCAATACTAACTCCCATTGATGAGCCGGTTGTTGTATTGCTGGTAGGCCTTGGTGCCAACTCATTTTCCCTGAAAACGAATGGCAGTGATGCCCTTTGATACTTGTGCCTGGCTCCTCCCCTCAACAAGCAAACTAGGGTCCAGCTCCACAGGCAGCCATATTGAATAATCCTTATCAATGTACAATTTTACCCAAACAAAGCAAGGATTTGTTGATGAAGGTCTCAACCCCTCCACAAAGGTTACAAAGCAATGAAGTCCCTCAACAGATGTCAAAGCAAAGACATTGATAATTGCACAATTACAGAGTACAACAAAATATTCCTACATCAGTCTTGCCAGATGTAGCTACAAATACTCCGAATCACTATGCCACGAGGCAAACGAATCTCTGAAGACCTACACTGGGCAATTGTTCGGATGGCACCATGTGAAGATCTCGACAAAATCGCTGCTTACACTGGCATAAGCCGACAACAAGTCCTCAGGATTCTGGCTTAACATTGCTCAACTGGCTGAGTTTCTAAGCCATTGGTGGACCAGCGGCTGATCGGAAGGCATCGTCATTTGACCTCTGAGGAGGTTTCAGTATGTCATCGCTTGAGATTGTTGATGCATTGACCAAAATTCCCATCAGTTCCTCCAAGGTTGTATTGATGATAACTGTGACGCGTACCTCAAAGAACTTCGTGACCAGCTCCAGCTGAGCACCCAGAAATCAGTATCCTTATCCACAATATGGAGAGCCTTGCACCATAGTGGGCATACTATGAAAAAGGTCGGTTTCCTTTGTTTTTAGCTATTCTAACTGACGATTTTGATAATTCTACACAGCTGACGAAGGTAGCTATTGAGGAGCGCTCTGCTGCATGCCGAATATATACAAAGGGTTGGCCTTCAGTATCAAGCCGAGCAGCTAGTATTTGTAGACGAGAGTGCCTGTGATCAGCGCACAACGTACCAGGGCCACACTTGGGCGATTCGGGGCCAGCGTGCTGTCAAAAAAGCCTTTTTCATTCAGGGCAAACGGTATTTTGTTTCTTTATCTGTTCAAGATCAGTAACTGATACCAGTGATTCAAGATATTCCATACTTCCTGCCATTTCCCTCAATGGGATATTGACCGTGAAGATTGTCGAAGGGTCATTCAACACGTCTTGCTTCACCGAATTCATCAAAGAGCTGCTTGAGCAGATGAATCCTTTTCCCGAAGTCAACTCCGTCATTGTAATGGATAACTGCCACATCCACAAGTCCAATCTAATTGCCGAAATGATCAAGGAAAGGTATGTCATTGATCCTGCTTCCTTACAGGTACTCATTGGATTATAGGGGTATGCGAATTGAATTTCTCCCCCCATACTCACCGGATTTCAACCTGATTGAACTGGCGTTCTCCGCAATCAAGTCTGACATCAGGCAGAAGGGCAACATAGTGTGTGCAGTGATGGAAACACCTGACCAGCAGGCTGAGGTCTTTTGCCAACTGTGGGAATCGGTGCACACAGTGACAGCAGACGACGCGGAGGCTTTCTATCATCACTGTGGATATTTGTAGCTACATCTAGCAAGACTAATGTAGGAATATTTTGTTGTACTCTGTAATTGTGCAATTATCAATGTCTTTGCTTTGACATCTGTTGAGGGACTTCATTGCTTTGTAACCTTTGTGGAGGGGTTGAGACCTTCATCAACAAATCCTTGCTTTGTTTGGGTAAAATTGTACATTGATAAGGATTATTCAATATGGCTGCCTGTGGAGCTGGACCCTAGTTTGCTTGTTGAGGGGAGGAGCCAGGCACAAGTATCAAAGGGCATCACTGCCATTCGTTTTCAGGGAAAATGAGTTGGCACCAAGGCCTACCAGCAATACAACAACCGGCTCATCAATGGGAGTTAGTATTGCCTGCTTTGAGTGAAGTAATGGTCTATGATCGCAATACAGGATTGTCAAAGGGCATCACTGCCATTGAGATAAAAGGGGTTGGCACCAAGGCTTACCAACAATACAACAACCAGCTCATCAATTGCAGTTAGTATTGCCTGCTTTGAGTCAAGTAATAGACCACGATGATATCTTTGCTCTCTTTCATTGGCCTGGCTACTTTTCCACCTTGCATCATTTTATGTTTTGCCTGGTCTTCCTCTCTTCACTTGGCAGCCAGCTAATTGCCTCTGCTTTCGACTTGTGACTTTACCAATTTTCATATTCAACCGACACACACTGTCCCATCTACATTGAAATTTCATCCACCCTGCTCATCTCAGTGCAACTCAGTCTCTCATCAGTCATGTTGCACCACCCCCTGCTGCTGTAGTCACCAATCATGAAACCCCAGCCCCTTGGTCCATTTCTATGTGTCCTTCATTTATATCCTATTTTAATCCTGCTCTTAAATAAAGGAATTGAGACAAGGTGCTAGGCACAAAAATGACAGGGGAACACCCAATCCTGCTGCTGACCTTGATCGAGATGGTGGTTCACCCCTTCAAACCTGTTTACTTCCTGTATCACTCATTGCCAGGATGGCAAGATCTACACCACTAGCAATGCACCTGCAGTGGTGTGAATGTTCCTCAATTGGTTTTTGTTGTAATACCTGCTTTCCCTCTACTCAGTCAGCCAGACTTGACTAAGATCACCATTCAGTTACAGTGAGGTTGTGGGTGATCATGGCCCATCATCTCATGCACGGACCCCTTGTCACGTCACAAACACAAATGGTCAACAGCTAATAACTTGAGGTAGCTGTAGCTGGTAGCTGGTCATCAGCCTTAGCTTAGCCAGACCTGGGCTAAGCTAAAACAGGCTAGGCTACTGGCTACTAGCCTTAGCTGTGGTAATACTAGAGCTGGATGTATTATTCCAGGTACTTTGTAATTCAAGGGACCCATCATTGATGCCAACTTGTAAGGCTCCAGGTAAGAATTCCCCACCCAGGTCAGTGACATCAATACAGTAGTTGTGTTCAAATTGTTTGTCCAATAATCCATAGGTCTTAACATATTGATGCTCTATGAACACTCCATCCATTCCATCCTCACCATACATAAGGCAAGCTGCCCCATGATTGCCAATATATATTTAATTTTCAATGATCCCAACTTTCTGCATTCTGAGCAACCAAACAGCAACACTATATTGATAACTACAAGTCTGTTGAAGACATTGTAGGACTATCTACACACAAGAAAATGTTTCACTACTGCCCATTATTTCCTGTTGGCCCTCTCAGCCTTCTTGATACGATCCATGTCCTTCTGCGCAAACTTGAGAATTCGTTTCGCGATTCCAATTGGGATATTGCAAACGGTTGAGAAATGGGTAATAGTCTCATTAGCAAGGCCTTCACTGGCAAGCTCATGGATGCGCCTGAACCCATTCGCCCGGATGGCATCAGTATACTGGGAAAAATTATCTCCATTGATGCCCCGAGCACTGGAGTCGAGTGCAGCAAGCCAAGTGGGGATGGCTGGGAAGACATTGGGGATGTCATCGAAATCTATGCTGTCTGAGCTGGGGATGTGCAGCCCATCACATCGGGAGCGAGATGATTTTTTGGGTACGGCTGATGGAGGGGTGTACGGGGAATAGTGGTGCCTCGATCCACCATATGGAGGTGGCATCTGAATGATGATCGGTTGAGCCGCACTGCTTGTAGCAGCAACTTGAGCAGGTTTCGCATTTACGTGCCGGCGAGAGGAAGCGTCGCCAAGCTTCAACTGGACAGGTGGCGAGATGGTTGAATCATATGAGCCGTTTGCCTGACGTGGACTACAATGAGTCTCGTTAAGCAATAAATAAATGAGACTCACGAGAAGCATGCCCCAGAGACTTAGATCAGTTATTTGTAAGGTGTAGTGATGGCCCTCTGGATATTTGACACAGGGTTTGCCGTCGTGAAGAGGACATTTGAGGTTCTCCGTAATCTCGGCAATGTAATCGGTGGATGTCTTTGGCACTTTCTTCCCCGATTCGGTGTCGTTCCCACTCTCCTCATCTGTGTCCACTTGTTTCTTCCTCTTGGCCTTCACCTTGTCCAAGCATGTAGTCAGTCCAGTACATAGTATTATCAATTGAAATATTACCTTGTCCTTCTTATCATCTGCCCGTCTCTTTCCACCCTTGCGAGACGTTTCGCGTTGATCGACGAGAATAACCTGAAATGCCTTCTTTTTACCTTTAGCCTTAGCCATCTGATTCAACTCTGTCTGTGCGGCATCAAATAACGCAGCAAGGTGAGTCGCTTTGGTGAGTAGGAGAGGTCGCACCTTGGCAGTCCATGTGCTGAACTTATAGGCCACCTCGAGTTTGGAACGCCGAATATCCATCACATCGGCAACCTCGCTACAAAACGTACTCCAAGTGGTGCCGGATGAAAATTTTTGTACGTCGGATGCGGTCCCGATAGGGATATTGAATTCGAGGCAGAGAGCTTCTGTAAATTAGCGTAAGCATAGGAAATATGTCAATAAAAAACCAAAAAACCTTCGGGTTCAGAATCAGCATCAGAATCTGAGCTGACGACGTCAAATTCTTCATTGCGTTTTGCGTCCACAGCCCCAGCTGGCCCAAGAAGCTCCTTGACAAGGATGTTGACATCGTCGGCGTCTCGCTCGTTGTCAGAGCCAGGAGGTGGATTGTATACCTCGTCGCGATCTAGCACTTCAACATCCGGCTCCGAGTCGTCTAGTCCGTCGCGCACTTTGTAGGCTGGCGTTGGTTTGGGACGTGTTCGAGGATGAGGGGGCGTAGGGCTTTTGCCAGCCTCAACTGGCAGGTCCTTAGGGACAGGAGCTGCCCGGTGTGCTTTGGGACCTCGGCTTTGTTTTTGTCGAGCGTTCCCCATGCAAGTCGCGATGAAGGAGGAAGGATGATCTTTGGCCGTTTCCGCGGTAACACACGATTTGATTTGGCTCTCAAGCAACAAATATATTTATATAAGTACAGTACATGTCTCATATACGAAGGATAGACCAGCCGTGCACAAACAGAATGGATAGATGTTGAGAAAAATGGCTGGAGGTAGATAGTATAGTACAGAGGTTCCAAGCCGCCTGTAAAGCCGAGTACTGAGTGTGGTCAGCTTATGGCGACGCATGCACCTGGGGTAGACATACCATGAAAGGTTCCATATAGTTCCTGGACAACATCTCTCCACTAGGTAATGCAGATACGCTCACAGCATCAGGGCGGCGTTGGGTGACATCTGGGTTTTCCTACGGTGAAAATTCAAGTGATTCAGCACAAAAACTACATGGGCATCTGGGCAGGACATACCTGGGTTATTTCGGCCCAATTCCAGCTTGGTATCTCCCCGCGATGCACCAGAAATGTTCTCCGAGAGGGTGACAAGGCCCAAATTTTGATCGTGCCCATACTTGAGAAATGGGGCCTGAAAGTTGGTTGTGCACCTGGAGAGGGATGAGGGGATGACAGAACAGAAAGAATTAGATGGAAATGTTGAGAATTGGATGAGAAACGGCTCACTGATGTTTCGTGTGCCAGAGTGACAAAATTTGTGTGTTACATGTGTAGGGATGACCACGGGTCTTGAACGGGTCGGCTCGGCTGACACCGCACCCGTACCCGTGAACACCTTACCCGGGGCGGTTTTGACCCACACCGCACCCGAACATCCACAGGTCACGACGGTACACCTTACCTGTGGTGTACCGTCGCGTCCCGTCGTCCACCACAGCCCCCGTTCCGCTCTGCAACCTCGCAGATGCAGCGCCGGCATCAATTGACGCGACGTGCTTGTCCGCGAGGTGATCAACATGGGGAATGAGGGGGGCATGTGCCGTCGGATGCGTTGTAGCGCGTCTGCGAGGTGGACAAGAGGGGGACGAGAGGGGGACGCGTCGCCGTCGTCGCTGTTGCGTGTCCGCAAGGTGGACGAAGGGGTACGCGTTGTTGTTGCGTGTCCGCGAGGTGGACAAAGGCCCGGGCCGGGGGACGCGTTGTTGTTGTTGTTGTTGCGTGTCCACGAGGTGGACGAGGTGGACGAGAGGGGGTGCATCGTCGTTGTTGCTTGTCCACGAGGTGGACGAGAGGGGCATGCGTTGTTGTTGTTGCGTGTCCGCGAGGTGGACGAGAGGGCGACGCATTGTTGTTGTTGCATGTCCGCGAGGTGGACGAGAGGGCGACGCGTTGTTGTTGTTGCGTGCTGTTGCCCCATGCTGTTGTTGTTGTTGTCATAGCGTAGTTAGCTACAGTTCATTACTTGATCAGAAATTGAGACTTACCTAGGCCGGGAAGTGGGAGCACCACCCCCCGGCCGCTTCCCTGCTCCTTCCTTTGACTGTTCCGGTCAGTCGTCTGGTCGCCGCGCGCTTGCTCACCCTTGGTCGTAGCCGTCGAGGTGGTTGTGGTGGTTGTGTGATGAACCCGTGACACACCACCAAACCCCGGGTACGGGTCACGGTATGGTCATGGGTGACGAAACCAAACACCCCACCCATACCCACGCAACCCGTTTTGGTAATACCGCGGGTTGACCCAAACCCATGGTCATCCCTATACGTGTGATGTGACAACCTTTCTGAAAATGGCAATAAATGATCTTAGTCATCTTGATTGACCACTAAGGCCACTAAGACGACACCCTCAGCTTGACTTGCTCTTAGATTAAGAACATATAAAAAAATCAAGACTAGGATCAAGATACTAAGCAAGCGGCAGAAGATTAAGATGGCGAGATAAACATTGATCAGCTCCAAGTACTTGGCATCTGAGTTTAAGATACTAAGACATCAATAAAGATGAATTGGAATAATTTACTCACTGGCACTACCAGTATGGTTCAGTGCATAGGCACGCTAGTATTATCGTCTCCCATGTCCACGATATCAGACTAGATACCTGCATCTTTGCAGCGTTTAATAACAAAGAAAAGGAAGGAAACATCAGGTTCAAAATGCGGAAACTGCCTCAAGGGCGAGTCTGATTCCCACATCGCCGTGTTGCCTGGACACACATTTGACATAAGTCCATCGCGCCCAAGGCATTCAGCCACGCATTGGACGACATCACATCTATGCAAGCAGAGAGCAAGTTGAGGATTTTTCCAGCACAAGGGCTTGATCAGCAGCCAAATTGGGTGGTAATTGTAAACGAGAGAAATGTACCTGGAGCAAAAGGAACGTTTTGAAGTGAGGAGCCTCGAAGTCAACACGGTCTAGTTTCATGGATACACAATCATAGATACGGCGGAGTAAAGCATCTTCATGGTGGTGGATGGGGATAGTTTCAAATTCTGCAGAAGATGATACAACTTCAAGTAGCCCCTTGAGCTTGGTACGCTCTTTCAGCGACAACATATAGACCTCCACCGTGACATCTTTGCTTAATGTGAGTATTAGAAGACTACGGTAGAGTTCTCAACTCACATGAGATATTGTAATATGCTGCTATCATGCCAAGGTTAAGGGCCGAAATATTCATCTCATCCTCTGAAATAACATAAGTACTTAGTAAGCTTAAGCAATGTAGGGATACTTGCCGATCACTATGCATTTCGAGTTGACTAGGTCAGTCAGGGTGTTCTCGACAAGCTTGGAGAGATGATCAGATAGGTGCTGGTGGCTGACATTATGGAGGTTGTAGTAATTTGGGTTTTGAGTCATCCGTTGATAGAAATATGTCCAGGTCAAGATATCCTACAAGTCAAAATCAGGGAGAGTCAGACATCATGAACGAGAGTCAATTACCATGGCATCTTGCTTGTTCTCAACAGTTTTAACCGCGATTTCAGCGAGGAAGTAGTCGTGTAGTAGATGTGTAGGAAGGTGCGACTTGATTGGTAGACCTTCAGCAAGGAACTTGTAAAACTCTTTCCGGGTCTGCTGACACATTAAGACACATCGACTGCGTTCATCTTCTATGGGTCGACATGCTCGGCCCATCATCTGGAGCACATCCATGACTGGGTAATCCATGTATCAATGTTCCTTGCCTTCATAATACTGCACTCCCATGATAATAACCATATAGCTCAAGACGGGAAGACTCCAAGCCGTATCCTGTAATTGAAAGATGAGACTTGTAGTCTTTGCACGGAAATGATCTTGGCATACCTTGGACGCAATCAACACATGTATAGCTCCGGACTGGAATAAATGCTCGACAATTCGTTTGTCCTGTTTACCCAGAGCCTTGTGGTAATACCCAATACCATGCTGTAGGGTCTCTGCAAGGCTTTTCTCACTGAGATACTCAAGGTGAGGCCGCAAGTCCTCCTCCTCAATATTCAAGAACTGGTTTGGCTTGTCGTCAGCAGCACAGTGCATAAGAATATCGTCCACGGTAAGCCAACATTGCCTTCAAGAAGGTACAAAAATGATTACAGGCTTCATTGGGGAATACTCGACGATAGCGAGATACACCGGCTTTGACATGGAAATCATGAGAGACGGGAAATGTGGGATCGTGAAACTCTGCAAATGAATGTCCATATCAAGACGGCAAGCACTGTGAGATTCAGTCAGTGGCTGAATGACATAAAATTTCATCAGACCATCCTCACCCCGGAGAGAAGTTGAAGATAGCATGAGACGGTGTGCCCATCCATTCACCAAGATCCCGTGCATTAGCGAGTGAAACGCTACAGGCGACTATTCGGGTCTTTATCTCGGTCTGGGCAGATACATACCGTGTCCGAGAGATGACCACCTCATATGTTGGACCAACCTCACCACCAACAAGTTGAACCTCATCTGCAATGAGTAAGCCAATGTTTTGAACATTCTTCCATTGGCGCCACTGTCTCGAAAGGACATAAGTCAAAAGGGAACTCATAAACATTGTGAATAACTGACCTGTGCTGGTGTACAAACGATCACATCACCTTTCTCGAGCAGTCACAAATCCACACTGGTCTCTCTGGTCAGCCTCATAATCTCCTTGCCGCCTTGCAATTGGCTGAATTTCTGGCACCACTCTGTTACACGCTGATCCACCATCTCCTGGTATGGCTCAATACAAACTGCCTGGGGTTGGCTGATCAGAAGAGAAAGAATAACCAAGCAGGAGAGCACGAAAATGTAAATATTAGAACTCGAAGCTAGAACAAAACTAAAAGACTATTTCAAACATTTGGTGGTCAGCATACTTGTTGATATAGTATGCAAGGAAGGAGTCAAGGGAGGATGAAAAGGGAAGCGAGGTGGCAAATATTCAATGCCATACACTGGGATGAGATGAGCAGCACGAACAATGCAGTCGAGATGGATAATGGCGAGAGGTTGATCATCCGAGTTGTCCAGTATTTGTTGCACCATCCACATGCCTAAGTCTGCATTGGGTCTGTCACCGATGCACGAGTACCAGCAGATTAAAGCACACGGATAAGTAGTGCCACCAAAGTTGAAGGAAAGGAATCTTAAAACACGCGCCACCTCAAGCCCACGCATCCCTGGAAGTTCGGGGTCAGAATTGACAACAATGCAATCATTTCAAGGTGGCCCCCAGCACCATGAAGGGGTTGCATGCAAGCATTCACGCTGCATTCCACCAATCCCGCTGCTATCACTGGGTGCATAAAAAGTGGCGACAGCTGAAAGATAAACAGAGACTTTCCCATTGAAGAATGGGCAGGCAGAAAGGGGTACATCAGATGAGGTAAGGGGGCCGGTGAGATGGAGTTGATCATAAAGGAACTTTCGAATGAGTGTGTGCAGCTTGGGTACATCAATTTCTGCTGCAAGTTGCTCCACTTGATATCATTTATGGACAGTTCTAGTGAGTTCCACATGGTTTAGACCAGTTGGTCCAGGGACAGCGCCGTCATCTTTGTTGTTGTTGTTGTTGTTGTTGTCATTGTCATCGACATTGACATTGATGCCCTCTTCCCTGTCGTCTCCATGATCTCTGTTGTTGTTGCCATCACCTCCATTTATATGGTTCTGTTCTGGATGGGGTTGAGCAAAACATTCATGGAAATGAAAGAGTGCTTACCGACTGCGAGGATTGCCACAGACAGACAGGTGCCTTCAAGCATCCCTCGGCTTTTGAAATCAACGCAAGCTGCGGCAAGTTTATCGAGTCGCTGATTGGTGAGTAGCATCTGACCGAGAGCTTCGTAGCAACTTGACCGGCGCCATGGCTCCTTCACAGCTTTGATGTGCTTAGATTCTGTAATCGACGAACATAGGCCATTTGGTGCACCGAACATCTGAATAAGTTCACGGTAATGGACAAGAGAATGTTGTCAAGGCAGGGAGAATTCTTTAGCACGAACGCCAGTACTCGAGAAGATGGTGCAGTACTGATGGAAGCGTTGAATGGTGTCATCCAACTTGCGAAGGGTTTCTTCGGTGTGGACATTGCACCAGGCAATGTAGCAGAAATCTAAAAAGGCACTAAAAGTGCGAACCATTTCTGGAGGGACATGGTTTTCAATAGCAGGCAGGTAAACTTGGAAATTGGCAAAATTAGTTCAATAAAACCAGGAAGGATGTTCACAAACCTTCATCAGAGCCTTGGAGTCATCCCCAGTCAATTGTTTGAATCCCCGGCCTTGTGGGAAATGTCTCAGGCCAGGAAATGATGGGGCAGCCGCAATGCTAAGTACCAGGATCAGAAAGGTTAGGTTGAACAGGGAAGAGATGAAACACACCGATGGTCAATATCATCAAGTATTACTTGGGCCTGTGCTTTGCCGTGGGTATGAACCAGATAGTCCTCGACCCAGGAGACGAGATGATCTTTGAATGTACCCTTAATAACCTGGTGGAGCAAGTCGGGTGCAATGAGCTCGTGTATGTCAGCTTGTGGAAAATCATTAGTAAAAGGCTTTTTTCCCGAAGTCAGATAGGTGTCGGCCATAGTAGTATAGTGGTTACTGACAACAATGTCGCCAACAATCCCGAACTCAGTCCACAATTCACCAAGTTCTAATGACTTGACCATTAAATCCGTATGTGCATGGGACCGGCATCCACCATCAGGCGCACTGTCTAAATTCACGCAGTGGGCTCTACACCTAGATCTAAAAGTCAGGACACAAGCTTTACTACATTTATCGGAGGTGACATACCAGGGGCACCAGCCTTGGACAATGCAAGCAAGGAGTACCTGCTCAGGATAATCAGCTATATAGGGACCAAGGCCAAAGACCACATGTCGAAAGTGGCCATCAGGGCAGCGCATAACTTCTGGCGTCATCATGTCAGGCTTGAGTGACTGGAGAATTCCAGACAGAGAAGAATGAAAGAGTTGTCAGCAGAATTTGTGAAATTTCACATCATTCGTGTACTGCTTATCAGCTAGGTGTAATTTAGTAAGGTCATCAACTGCAATCTTGACAACTCAACATTTCGGAATAGCTAGAAATCCTATCAAAACAAGACCATTGCGGTGTGCACAACGTACACTATTGTGGATGTTTCTGATGGACATATAAAGAGGGTAATATTCATTATTCCCGGTGGCAACAGAAACGGTAGTCTTGTCACTCCCTAGAATGATAGGCACGAACATTGTGCCATCGGAGTCAATGCTGTCATCATCATCAATAATATTCTTGAAAAAAGACATCAAGCGTAGCGGCCCAAAGGTCAAGCAGTTCATTGATTCCGCCTGTGAACATCTGGACACGGGTGTAAAGAAACTCGGCAGTTTCAAAGTTGGTTCGATCAGAGAACAGGGTCCAATCATCTGGATCATGTTGTGACCGGCGTGGAGGGGGAGGGGCACCAGGGGGGAGATGGTGGCCCTGTTCATCACAGGGACAACCTGATGCAAATTTTGAGTCAGGATATCAAAATATAGAAGTAACACACCATTGATAGATGGGTGGTAGTCTTTCATAGCTTGTGGAGTGTCGTTTTTGGAAGGAACAGAGGCATCAAAGTATGGGTCTTTGATATCGTCCATGAGAGGCATTGTACCATCACTCATGTGGTCTTCAGCAGCGGCCGCATCGTGCTCAGGCTCTGGAGGATCCACATCCAGACGATGGTTGTCTTCAACATCACTTTCTGACTCGGGGGTTCGAGATGTGCGCGGTTGATGCGTGGAAGTAGAGGCCAGCTCAGGTTGCTGTTGGGAGTGTCCCATACTACGAAAGTGGTTGGTAAGGCCAGCCTGATTCCTGAACCACCGCCTACAACCGACCCAAATACAAGGCAGGCAGAAAGGATTGTGGGGCTTTGCCATTTAAATGTACGATGGTGAAGCCTTTGAGTAAGCCCTTGGCGTGCGAAATAGCAAGTCAAACAGAGGCCATGATAGCTGGCAAAGTGGTCCCACAAAAGTGGAATGCGGCGGGGACTAATTTATTACATCAGTCATAAATTTGACAGGCGGGGACTGAACCGTTCAAACCTCTTTTCTCACAACTTGAACATGGCAGGCACCAACGCAACTCGTATAACTACTTGCGCTGCCAATGCTGATAAGCATCCTGGAGCTGGAATTAAACAAAAGCAACATACCGCAGCTGAGATGGAGGCCGACAAGATGAAGAAAGCAGAGGAAAAGGAGCGGAAAAAACAGGAACGCAATAATAAGATCAACAGGATTGTGACATTGGAAAATGAAATGGTGGAGGAGGACGAAATAGCTAAGATTCCTATCAGACGCACTCAGGCTCTCCATCGTACCTCCACGCACCTTGACCTTAGTCATGCTGGTCTCGCCCCCAACACTGAGGGCATAGCTGAGCCCACCACCGAGCAGGAGGAGGAGGACAAATCTGGGTCGAAGCTCACTGAGCGTGAGGAGACACCAAAGCCGAAAAAGAAGAAAAAGGAGGCCAAGGTCTCAGCGAGAGAGGAAATCAATGCAGCACGCAAGGGGCCCGCCAGCGGGAAAGAAGAGGTAAGTGACTCTGACATACGTGTGTGGAGTGCCAACTTATATACGTGCCTCACTTTCAGTCTCGTGATGGAACGCGTGTTGATGAGCATGTTGATGGGCGTGTAAGTCGCGACGCGATTGTAATTGTTTAATATGATTAATAGTCCTGTGATAAAGGCTCTTTCCATCAACGTGATGCCGGTTAAACCCAGGTAAGGGATTGACCTTTTTATATGCTCCTTCTTGACAAAACCACTCTCTTCTTTTTCAACCGAAGGGTGTCTGAGTCTGCCGCTTACAAGAAGTCTGGGTTGATCAAAGGTTGGGTGACTAATGTCACCACTGGTGTCCCTGGGCCAACCAAGCTGAAGTCGAACTCGCATGCAAGCACCATCAGTTCTCGTTTCTAGCGCCACTGTCAGTGTGAAATCCAAGACCACATCAAGCGAAAGCATCAGAACTTTGTCTGCACCAGAACCTCCCAAGACAGTCGTTGTTAATGAGGTAGGAGGGTTATCTGATGAGGACGAAAGCTGCGAGCAGGAAATTGCTATCTCCAGCCCCATCAAAGCACCTGGTAAACGACTCACAAGCACAGTATATTCTTTTCTACATTTTCTCCCTGAGTTAACTGTTTTCTCTTATTCAGGGACTCGTCAAACTTGAGCGGCTGGTCAAACTTGAGCAGGCCGATCAACCAGTGAAGAAAATCAAGGCTGAAAATGGCTGCCGCACTATGGTCAAGTTCAAGAACTCTCATTTGCCTAGCGGATGTCAGGACGCTAATCGCTGGCGCCGCATTTTCATCCCCATGTATATTCGATTTGTCGCTGGTTGCAGCAACCCTTGGTCTGTCATTGATCCCGATGCTGTTCGTGCCATGCAAGCCATTTGGGACAAGGTCTATGAGCAACCAAAGATTGCTCACCAGATTGAAGCACAACAAGCTGTATTTTGCGTTGTGAGTTTTCTAATGCTAAATGTATCCACTAGACTATATTTACTTCCAGGCTGAGCAATGGGTCTATGAGTGGCGTGCAGCCTTCGGCTCTGCCGCCCTTGCCATTGTCAACAATTTTTTTGAAAGCACGATGGAGTTAGACTCTACCGACGACTGCAAGGAGTTCGCCGAGGAGCAGCTTGAAGACCAGAAATTTTTGTACACTAATACAGAGAGTGATGATCCTGGGGTATGTCTATTTTAATGTTTTGGATTCTACTGAAATGGCTCCAGGATTATCGTGGTGCCTTCTTATCCTTTTTTGTCTCACAAACTCTTGCTACCCATTTCAATGCCATTTGTGGTGCCATCAATGTTCCGAAATTGACTATGAAGAAAGCAAAGCCTCAGATGCTAGTTCCGATTGCCCTTTCTGCGGCTGCGGTATGATCTATCTTGCACTCTACCATAAATAACTGACTTTGTCAACAGGTGGAATGTGCATTTACTTTATGGGCATCCAGCCACACTATTCTTGTCATTGAGGAAGAGGGAGGTCTAAGGGTAGCAAAGACGAACCTCAAGGCATTTAACCACATAACTGGCAAGGAGTCGAGCAAGGCCGCGGCATTTGGTGACACAAATTTGGGTCCGACTACCCAGGAATATCTGGAAGGGCTCAAGAAATTCCGTGAAAGCTCAATTGACAAGATCCTCGAGAAGGCGCAGAAGTTAGTCAAGAGCACTGGGACTAGCAGTGGCTCTGGGTCTGGTGTTATGGAGAGTGAGCACAGCATTGGTAAAAAACGTCAGATCGTCAATCTGTCAGATGAAGACGAGTGTACTCTAACTACCTTCTCCGTTGTGTACATGAAGCTAACAAAACCCCTACTAACAGGACTTGATAGACTCTCGGAATTCACTCGAATGCATCTCCTGAAAGGCGCCATTTTATCAGTCTCTTGGGCTGTTTTGTCACTATTCGACTTGATCTTGTTCTGCTGCCCATCATCTTACTGTCCTGAATTTATCTTAGCCGTCTTTTTTTTCTGTCTTGACCGTCTTATTTTCATCCAAAAACCCCCCCTGCTCCAAAATATTTTCTGTGCTTGATTTTGAATTTTCAATCTTAGTCAACTTTTTGTCTTGATCTTGCTTGGATTAAGAAAAAAAGCGTCACACCCTTCTGGATTCAAGGAGGCCCTGTCTTGATGGGAACCTTCTTGATTTCAACTTAAGGAAGGATTAAGATGAATTAAGATTGATTAAGATGAATTAAGTAATATTGAGTTTTCCTGATGAAGGGTGATCCAAAATCCGCCTAAAGACTGAATGCAGACCAATTCCACAGCGAATCAGCCCAAAATATGACGTGAGCATATTTCCGTCAAATCATGAGAATCTACAAAAATATGCTGAGAATCTGCCCAGAATGTAGCTCTAGGCATTTCCGTAAATTTCTTCAATATGATCTCAATCTGACCGGAATGTCCTCCAAATTCAACAGGAATTTGACGTGAATTTTCCTAGGCCTCCAAAGGTGGTTCTCCCGCTCCCTCACGAAATCCCCAGCAGTGTCAAGTCACACAAGGTTCCGTGATCGATTTCACTTCCTTACAATACACTTCCCATCATGTATAGTACAAAGCCTTTTACTAGATTTTATCATATCTCTGTTCTTAAAATTCCACCAACCCGTTTACATTATCTGAAATGAGGTACATGGCAGGCAAGTATCCGGTGGGCCAAACTTTACTACTAGTAACCGCTTATATGCATTCCATTGTGCAAAAATCATTGTATTTCCTACTTGAAAACATTCCGGGATGAATGCGTACCTATGACAACAAAGAGTCCGAAGGCGAGCAATCCAGAAACAGGACATGAGTGATGCAGAAGGGAGTCCCAAGGCGAGCGATGCAGAAACAGAAGTAGGACGAGAATCTCAAACCTTTTACTAGCGCCTCTTACCCCTCCCTCTCGCGGCCTTCTTCCCCTTCCCTCTGGCCTTGGTTGCAATGACAGGGAGGGACACTAGTTGGCCATCCTCAGCATTCCTGCCTGGATTAACCTGATCATTGCGGGGAGGGGATGTTGCACGGTCATCAATACTTGACAAGTCACTTACAGCTGTTTGCATGTATCTTGACAATTTTTGGAAATTTTTGAATTGATTGAACAATATGGACTTAGATGAAATTACTGTACTCAATCTTGTATCTCATGGAATACTGCATGGATTGAGATGGTTGTAGAGGGAAAGTTGTACTATTTTCTAATGGCTATCAGCTCCTGTAATTACATTTGAACAATATTTAGTGTATGATGAGTTGTGGATGAAGTAAGAGGTGACCCAGTGTTTTTTAACACCCAGAATGATATTGTTAAATTATGGCATCAAATGGGCTCCTACAAACAAGATTGTAGAGACAAAGTTGTTCATTTTTTCAAGGGCTAGAAGTACATATACCGTGTTTTTCTTTATTTTTGTTCTTTGAGCCAACATATATGATTCTTGTAATATTTGGATCCCAATGCAAACAAATGTAGTCCAGCTGTAATGTTGGCTCAAAGAACAAAAATAAAGAAAAACACGGTATATGTACTTCTAGCCCTTGAAAAAATGAACAACTTTGTCTCTACAATCTTGTTTGTAGGAGCCCATTTGATGCCATAATTTAACAATATCATTCTGGGTGTTAAAAAACACTGGGTCACCTCTTACTTCATCCACAACTCATCATACACTAAATATTGTTCAAATGTAATTACAGGAGCTGATAGCCATTAGAAAATAGTACAACTTTCCCTCTACAACCATCTCAATCCATGCAGTATTCCATGAGATACAAGATTGAGTACAGTAATTTCGTCTAAGTCCATATTGTTCAATCAATTCAAAATTTTCCCAAAACTGTCAAGATACATGCAAATGGCTGTAAGTTTTCCTCCGCGTCATGTGAATCCAGGTTAGAGAATGAAGAGGCACCTGTACTTGCAGAGGATCCCGTATTGCTAGTGGACGGATTGATTGAAGACTCTCCTTCACGATCGGCTAGCCCTTGCGGCGAGGATATCATTCAGATCATCTTCATCCGCATTGTCAACTGCTACATCTGCCAATTCATGGCATTGGCGAAGACCAGGGACTTGTCTAATCAAATAATAAATGATGAGATATAGATTAGATGAAAAATACTACGTACTCATCCCACCACCGCAAGGTGTCAACGTACCACTCGTGCTCCGGGTCTACCTCGAAGAGTTTTACAATGTTCGAAAAAAATTTGCTGAGACTGAAAGCGCCGTCGAGGTCTTGCCATTGGTTCATTGCACTGAGCCATAAATAAGTCTCACAAGACATCAGTAGTTTGCATGAACAACATAAACAAAAATTTACCTGTACCGCTGCGTATCCTATTGTCCGTGCTGTGACGTGATGTAACCAGTGAAGTTTTGCTTTAGATGGTTTGGTTCCTTTGCGTGCACTTGATGACAGGGCCAATGCAGGGCTGGTGAAGATATGCCTGTAAGTCTGCATGAATAAGGTTGAAATGGTGAATGGAGGAGAAAGCGAGAGTACTTACTCGCACAAGCGCATACCCTTGTAATAATCCCTTGTCCTTCTCTTTAGGATCATGTTCTTGTTCACCGTAAAGGAAAGTTGGCCAATCACCTGCTGTAACTTTGATAGTCCCATCTCGCAAAGAATTAATTGTAGTGCTATGTGGAAGGATGGGATTATTGCCGTGATGGAGAGAATGGAAAAACTTACAGCATCTGGCGATCAAATTGGTTGAGGTATTTCTTCAGACATAGTAGGCGTGCTGTCATTGGATGGTTGAATCCTTGAGCAGATTTTCCTTGATTTATTGAGATTGGAGGATGAACAGTGTCATTGGTGGAGTCTTTGGCTAAGTATGCAATCCCGGCACTCTTGAGACTTCCCGAATCCTCAGAACGTGCATATCCAGCCGCTGAAACAAGCTGCATATGCTTTTGAGTGGAGATAAGTCGCATATATATGTGAACCTTGCTAATCAGCGTCTTGAGGGCTTGCGGCTGATTACCCAGAGACTTGACAACTTCTCACATTCCAGGGACAAGCTTTAGGAATTCTTCATATATGTAGGCATAATATTCACGATCCTTCTCATTCCTAGATGAGAAATAGTCAATCAGATGTATCACATCAGAGGAATGAGATACTTACATGACATTGACATCCTTGACTACTAGTACACCCCCTCTATCCTTCTCAAGGCCAGCTTTCATCACTGCAGCAAGATCCATGAAAGGATCGATGCTGAGTGGTAGCCATCGCGCTGCACACAAGCACCTCTCAATAGGCCCATCTCCATCTCTGTACCATGCATCAGTCAGCCCATGGACATAATGAATAGACTTACCATGTCCTTTTATGCGTGTTTAGACTGTCAAGAAGAGATTGAACGCATGAATCAGAACCTTCAGAGTCAGTCATGATGATACACTCCAGACTTCAAGTGCTGACAAATCATATTTGCTGGCCAAAGATACACATTTTACTATCAAATTTTACATCGTTTTATTGTGCATCCACCTTCCCCAAAACTCGTTGGATGATACATTACATTACCTGTAAATAATTGAATGTATTTCTTTAATAAAAATGAGTGCATGCTCACCTTCATCCTCGGTTTCAGGCTCAGTTGTGCTGCCCGTGTGTTCATGATTGTCCACATCTGCTTGTGGTCTTTTCCCTGCAATGAGAAGAACACTTTTCTTCTCATCTTCCAATTTCCCCTCAGCATGATCAAGTATTTCTGTGTTGAAAGCAGGTGGAGAGATGATCTTGATCGTCTGATACACACAAGTGAGATAAATGTATCATGATCATATGCAATCACTTACAATAGGTCCCGGTTGTTGTGGAATGAATGTAAATTCAAAGTTTTGAGTGAATGCACTCATGAAGTGGTGCGATGGTGTGAATTTGATGTTGAATGTGTTTTCGTTCTTGGACATTTTGCAGGAATGTAGACGTGGGTGATGCCTGAGTGATTCGTTGAAAACGTGCTTGTATTGATCATCCCAGATATCACAGATTATCGAGGAATTAATCTACATGACTGTACATATGATGAAGTTAAATAGAAGCATCAGCAAGAGCGTACAAAATGGGAGCTTACCCTTGAAAAATCCATCCAAGCCATGGATCTTGATCCCAGCTTGATGGAGCAGCCTCCACCTGGCGTATGGCAGAATGAGTGCTATCAGCCAGACACACGACCATTGTCAATGTTCCCTGCAACAGAAACGCAGATCAACCACATACCTAGTCAGCTGACTTGGCCCAATTCTGCGGTGAGTTCCCAGCAATGGGCGAAAATCATACCTTAAATGAATTACAACAGTTCCCCACTGGGGTTGGCTATCTGGGCATCCCCCAACAACCCATTCAAATTGTTCCGGTGGTACCGGTACTCCCAGTAGCGCCAAACCCACCCACGCAACCATACAACCTGGTTCTAGGTGGAAACTTAACAAGGAAGCAATATGTCACGAGTTCATGGCGGTAGAGACAAAGATACATGACCTTGAGCATAACATCAAAATATTGCATGGAGAAAACAGAAGGTTACACACAGAGGCATTGAGATTGCAAGCAGAAATGGAGTTACGGTTCTGGGAGATGGAAAAAAAAATTGAAGACAGGTTTGTGGCGCTCAAGAATTCCACAGCTGAAAGGGTGGCCATACAAAATTTGAGCAATAATCGTGACGAGGAATCTGACAGTGATAGATCCAGTGATGTGGAGGTGATCAACAAAGCAGAGCGCAAGGCAAAAATGAGCATTGAGGCATCAAATCATAGCAAGACAAAGGCACGTACCTTGATCTAAACTGAAGACAAACTTTTAATTGGCAATTACACAGCAACTCGTGCATTTCATGTATTGCAAGTTTCTGGGAGTGTTGAAATTGAGCGAAAAGAGCAATTTTCCAATCATTGTAGACGATTCGGACAACCTACCATTTGTCGACGGCTCTGACGACGTCCATCAAGTCCATTTCCACTGGGACAAACCAAATAAATTCCCTGCAAATCACGCGTTAATTATGACAATTGTTAGCTTTACACGATCCCATGGGAGCAACTATGTCTCCGAAGCAGCACCATACCTTGAAAAGATCAAACAAGGTGACCTTGAAGCTCAGTTTATTACAAAATATCAAGCCCTGCAAAAGGTATTTAGAGGGACAACAGGTAAAAAATCAACAAAACCAGGAGGTGAACTTAGCAGAGCTATGAGAGACAACCGTGCCCGAGGGGTATGTCGTCCCATGTGCAATGAAGGAAAGGGATTGACCTGTTCCATTCATTTCAGAAACTTGAATTGCGCGAAAAAAAACAGAATTCATTACCGGCTGATTTGCAATGGCACTTGGCAAAGTACAACCATGCCTTTACCATTCAACAAATGTCCGATGATAAAGACACCTACGAAGATGGAAAACTCACCAGAAATGTGTATACATCGTGAGCACCGACAAGTCGCTCTGCTATCGTATGTCGAGTGTCTTCCCTATGCCAGTGTCATAGTGCTGATGAATTGATTAGATGAATGATTTATTTGAAGCAATTGATGTGGTACCTGATGTACGCCCATCGAGCCAGTTTGAAAAGAGGATTTGTGGTGAACCGAAGGAGCAGCCACCTCCTGCAACCAAAACTCTCAATGGCCGAGCGCAGCAGTGGATGATCAAGCCAAATTGGCTATCCGAGCACGCTGACCCTGACCTTCCAAGTCGTATTGCCAATAATGGGTGACTCTGGGGAGACGCGAATGATCTGGAAGAAATGGAAATTCTCCTCAAGCAGTCAGCTCAAGACAAAGCAGAGTTAAAATTGAAATGAAAACATATGAAAACAAGTGTAAAGGAATCGGGAAATGGAGATGGAAAGAAAGCAGGGAAATGGGCAAAGAAAGGCAAAGAAAAAGATGGCACCACCTCAACTACAACTGCACCCAGGGCCGGAGGCTCATGCTTAGTGCCTATCACACCGGAAATGGTTGATGATGGCGATACTGACTCAACGTATGAATGAGTCCTATGTTAAAGATTGTCCCCATCATCTTCAAACTCTTTGTCTGGCTCGGTACCAGACTTTTCTTTTATTATCCTATGTTAAAAATTGTCCCCGTCGTCTTCAAACTCTTCATCTGGCTTGGTACCAGTCTTGTCTTTCATTAGCAGAGAAAAATAGTGATAGAATGTCAAGTACTTACATGGTCAAAAGAAACTGTAATCCATACATCATCGCATGTGTTTAAAAGGTGTACAGGAATGAGAGTGAAGGGGCAATCAATAGCGGAGGCGGAGATGACTTCTGGTGCATGAAATTGATTGGCGTAGGAAATGTGTATACCGAGGATGGAGGAACTATATGAGGGTGGTCAGAGTTAGTGTTGCCTAAAACCAGTCGACCAGGAAAAGCTGATCCCGGTCGACTGGTTTTAGGCAACACTAGTCAGAGTGCAACAGAGAATAATGAGATGTTGCTAAGGAAGTGCAGGAAGTCGATTATCAGAGTACAATCTTCAAATAACCGCACAAATATACGGCGGTTTGTTGGTCCCAGGTACTTGAATGACAAAGAGTTCCTCAATTTGAATTGGATAACGATTGTTGTCCCGTTGGATGTATGTGAAAATGTCAGCTTTTGTATGCATGTTGGCAACAGAGCCGTAGTGAAGTCCATCCTTGCGGATATATGGCAATTGACCAGCAACTTGATGGCCTAAAAAGACTGTTCCTTGGTCTCAAGAGAATTCACGCTGGAGTCGTAAGTCGGGCCAAATTTGCTTGCAATGTTGGAGGAGGAGAGCATACAAGTCTGAATGGTGGCCAGCTAGACTTTCAGGCTGAATGTCATGAAGGTTGACAGGCTTGGATAGGACCTTTGGCAGCAACATTGAATTGACCAATGCTTCACTATGGAAAATGGCCAATTGTGTCATCATTGCCCCTCGTTCTTGTGCAGCTTTGGTCTTGATGAGCTGCTTGATTAGTTGTCGTTCATGCATGGACACGTCAGTGGGCATTGCAAGGAGGAACTCATAGATGAGATGGGTTTGGACCCAGTTTTGCATCAATGTGAGTTCTATCCTTCCACCATCGTGTCCGTTGTGTTTGACCTTCTCTAACATTCCATTGAACCTCTCAAACGCGAAGAGCCACTAGGAGTAGACAGGCCCATATAACTTGATCATGGAGGCGAAATGCATGGCGAGGTGGTGATTAATTGTGAGATTGACACCAAGGAAGAGCAGACGTTGACAATAGTTTGCTAAATAGGTCTGCCCCGCACATGCTTGGGACATGGTGATATTTTTGGAAGAAAGCAGGCAGACTCCGGTGCAAAGTAGGAGGATAATGTTGTACAATGTTTTCCGCTTTCGAGAGTGTGTTGTACTAATGTTTTCGTTCACTGAAACCCCTGGTTCTGTGTCAGGAATGTCATCCGATTGGTCTTGCCACGTGAACCAGAGGATAACCAGTGTGACAGTCAAAAGGCGACGCCATTCATCTGCTTTTTTGAGTGATTGATTTTCTCCGAGCTATGTGAAGGCATGAAAATGAGAAACATGTAAAGAAGATGTATTTCTTACATTTTTGGGTAACCATGTAATATGGCTGGGCCATCTGATTGAGTTAATCGCTTCTTTGAATCGTCGTTTTGGGGAATCAGCACCTCCCAGGCCTGAGAACATGTGCACACTGAATAAGATATAGGTAAACAAGAATACAACCAGTCCTAGAAGTGATCATGAGTATGAATGATCACAATAGCAAGGCAAAGGAAACCTACCGAGAAAAATGCAATGCATGAAGTCAAGTGCTGTTTGTAGGGATGGCCGCCACCCAGGAATGCTGTCAAGCGCGCAAAAATGAACGCCATGGTTCATTATGATATTTGCTTGCCACTGTGCAGATGCATCTTTGTAGTAGAATTTCTGCTTGAGCATGTCATAGTCATCTCGTGGCGTAAAGGCTATAAAAAAACAAGGGTTGTGAGCAAGATCAACAGCTCAATAAATTTTCTGAATTAATACCATTGATATCATACCCTTGTGGTTGATTTACATCCAAGAGTACACATCGGCACCACGGACAAGGATTGATGTCGGAACTATGACCTGCCATACCTGAGATCTTGCATGCACCAGGTGTATCGCAGTTGTCACAAATGATATCGGCGTAGAATTCTTCCTGAACGATATTTATGTCGTCATCATCATACATCTCCATCTGAACACCTAGATAGTTATATTAGCGTGAAAATGGCAACTAATCACTGAATTTGAGTCACCATTCTTCAGCTGGATTATGTCCCTAGCAACTAGTTCAAGCCCATTGGTGAGTTGATTGTATGTGGGTTCATGTGGTCCTGGCGTGATCAATGGGCAACAAACATTGACCTGGAGGAATCTGTGCTCACGCGGGAGGTCTGCAATGGATATGTAAACCAGCCCTGTGGAATGTGGGTGGTTTTCGAGGGACCCAAACCTGGAGCATGGTCAAAGAGGCAATTTACGGTACTCAAATTGGTTGAACATACCAGTCAATGTTGATAACCAGATGTAATCCGAAGCGGTGTTCCGTGAGGTTTTGTCCCGCTCTGTCTCCGATTGGTGTATCACGCACTGTGCCATACTTACCAACTTGTCGTTTGATTTTGGTCTTGAATGTGTGCCAGATACTTCCATCATACATATCCCGCATAACAAATTCGTCGTCATCATTCTGATTAGTCGGAGTGTTGTGACTGTCACAAATGAGCTTCCAAAATCCTTTGTGCCGGACCATACGACAGAGACTCTGTATGAGAGATACCTGAGGCATTATTGTGATAGGGTGGCACTTCTGGTGCCCTTTTGAATCCCTTTTTTCAGTGTAGATCATCCCAGGACATTCTGGTGCCAAGCAACCTGGCCCATCGAGCTCAAGCAGTTCTCATGGTGAATAATGCTTCTAGCATTGGGGACAGATAGCATACTACACAATCCACTGATCAGGGTCAATTCCAAGTTGCCGCTTTGCACTGATGAGCGCTCGGACAGGTCGGGGAGCATCTGGAAGAACACCCGCAGCGTCAAAGGCATTAAGGGTGATATTCAAGTTTTCTGTAGTGTCGATTACGGGCATATTGCAGTACACGTTATTGATAACAGCTTGAAGGTAGGCAATATGAACATGCGATGGCTCCTTGTCATGAAAAGCCAGCAGAAGAACAGTGCCAATGTCATCTGACTCGTCATCAGGGAAAGGTTCAGGGCCAGCTGACATTTGCACTATCCTGTACGCAGTGTTGGATGGGAGAACAGGCTCACGTCTCGTGGCTTCCAAAGAAACTTGTGCACCTGAAGTCTCTGAATCTTGAATGATATCGTGAAAGTTATCATCAGCCTCCAAGAAAGCACTGATCTGACCATGGTCTAAAGCAGTTGTGTCCCCAGACAGCTCTGGGACGACATCGGGTTGTGATGGATTGCCCCATTGATTATTTCTTGACCCAGATGGAAGCCCAGTTCCACCGGGGACAGGGTGTGCCAGTGGTGTTACAGGCGCAGGTCCATAGGTCTTGAGATGCTTCCTGGCGAGATCTGGTGAAATCTGATGGAAAAGGAGAGGTTTCGTAGAGCATCGGAGACAAGAGCAGAGTGCGTTCGAAGGCATCAGTGTTGCAAGTTGCAGCAAGGTAGTACAAGAGATAACTGGCACACGCTTCATTTACCAATGTGTAAAAGGTCACGGGACATGAAAATCATCAAGTTCTCAAAGGAAGTCATATTCTAAGCATATTCTGGTAAGCTACAGAGACAATGAAAATACGCTGCAGTCATATTCTTAATCCAGCACATCCTCATCACATTACAATCACATTCCAGAACTTACGATAATTTGACAAAATCATATTTTCTGACTTTACGCTGTGTTCAGTTGCACGTGAGACGCAATGGGTTCCACGTGACCTTAAATGTTCATGCAAGCAGACGTAAAAATGAAAACAAATTGGAGGTCAAAGAGTAATTGAATAGCAACTAAACAAGGTGTGAACTGGGCAAATGAATGGCAAATCTCACTAATCAAGGTGTGAACTGTTAAGTGAACTGTTAAACCGATGGCAAATTTGGCCTGTCATCACGAAGACAATCAAGACGTAAGTAACGAGACGAGTTGTGCTCAACAATCAGTTCTGATGGTGTTGAAAAGGGGATCTCCAACTCAAACAGTTTGAACAGAACACAGCTGTCAGCATCCATGATTGTGCGTTCTTGTAGAAGTTTGCCGAAAGCCTCATATTCCATGGCAAGGTTGTCCCCATTACCTTTCTCAATCACCACCTTTTCATACATTTCCCGGATGGTGGCCAAGAATTGTAGCGGATTGAAGGTGGTGCCAGACTGAAAAATCCCTTGAGGTTGAGGCCAATCCGGTACAGTATCGAGGTTCATGACTTGCTTGACGCCATCCGAACAATAGCCCTTTTTATGGTTTTCTGGGGAACCATTTGGGCCAGGATACATGATAGTGTGGCATCATGAGCAAGTGGCCGCTTTACGCTATTATCAGACAGATGTTCATTAAAATATCGGTGATATGAATAGAATTTGCATACCACCCTGCCTGACATGCCAATATTGGGCTGTTCGGCCTTTTTGACGGCCTTTACCAGAGGTACAGCACTACAATGTTTTTTCCAAAAGGTTTCGGTGTTTTTTCGCACTAAAGCCAAGTAATTTAAATATCTACCAATCAACAGCAGAGTCAACTCACAGGTGAAATGGTTTTTGATAATCCACTCGGATATCTTTGGCTCGATCTCCCCAAGTAAATCTACCAGTGCTTGAGGATTTTTCTTGATCCACACCTTACAGCATATCTTTTCCACAAGACATGGCTCAGCCAAGATGGACAATTCCCACTCTGAGTGGGCCAGCCAATCTCGGCCGACCAATATCTTTCTCCAGGGGAGATGGCTTGGCCGAGGGGTCTATGTTCTGAGGGACATGAGTTGGCCGAAGCAGGGGGATATATTGGCCAACCGGTCTGGGTATTTCGGCTGGCCATGGGAGGTGGATTGGCCGATGGGTCTGGGTATTTTGGCTGGCCATGGAACATGGATTGGCCGATGGGTCTGGGTATTTCGGCTGGCCATGGGAGGTGGATTGGCCAATGGGTCTGGGTATTTTGGCTGGCCATGGAACATGGATTGGCCGATGGGTCTGGGTATTTCGGCTGGCCATGGAGCATGGATGGGCCGACTGCACTGGGTATATCAGCTGGCCATGGAACATGGATTGGCCGACCGGTCTGGGTATTTTGGTTGGCCATGGGAGATGGATTGGCCGACTGGTCTGGGTATTTTGGTTGGCCATGGAACATGGGTTGGCCGATGGGTCTGGGTATTTCGGCTGGCCATGGAACATGGATTGGCCAACTGCACTGGGTATGTCAGCTGGCCATGCACCATGGGTTGGCTGACTAGTCTGGGCATTTCCGCTGGCCATGGAACATGGATTGGTCGACCACACTGGGTATTTCCACTGGCCATGGAACATGGATTGGCCAACCAGTCTGGGTATTTTGGCTGGCCATGAAAGGTAGATTGAACAATGGAACTGGGTATTTTGGCTGGCCATGGAAAATGAATTGGCCGACCGCAATAGGTATTTTCGCTGGCCATGGGAGGTGGATTGGCTGATCTGTATTGGTATATTGGCTGGCTATGGTGCATGAGTTGGCCAAATCTCTGGGTATATTAGCTGGCTATAGAACTTTAGTTAGCTGAAGCGGGTGGGTACGCAGGCTGGCCCTAGGAAGGACATGGGCTAATGTTAGGGATATTCCAGTTGTACATGGAACACAAATTGACAACAGTTTGTGGTATATTGGGCTCGCCATAGGACATAGTCATCATAGGTTGGCCAATCCTCGTTAGTATATTGGCCGATCACACATGGGTCACTTGCTCCTTTGAGTCTTTTGGCTGCTCATGCGACATGGGTTGGCCAATGTTATGGATACATCAGCTGCCCATGGGGTTAGCCTACACTAGGAATACATTGGCTGGTCATGGGACATGATTTAGCTGATCCTATCAAGTCTTTTGTTGGCTGTGGGCCATGGAGTGGCCGGCCTGAGATATATTGGCCAGCCATGATATGGTTGGCTGACAATCTGACTTAAGGTTTGGTTGAGGCCGATAACATTCAATACATTCATTCTAAGCCAGTCACAGCTTAACACTACAACAAGTACTGTTACTGTGAATTCACAAACACATCTGAAAGGACCAAAAGCAAGACCCCAAAGCCATTCAGTCTTGATCTCAAAGGAGGCTCTCCTCCTTCTTGATCAAGACTGACTGACAAAGAAAACACTACCAAAATCTTTGCAAACACATAACCAAAAATATGTTGACATAAACACTCATATCAACCACACTAAGAACATTACCTGGTCTCAATGTCACTAATGGGAGGCTTACAAATAATGATGAGGTTTACCTGGTCAAATTTCAATGATGCCACCAGGCCCACTACCAGTAGCTTGCCTGGCAAGGGAATCAGGGGGGTTCTCCTGCTCTTTCATTCTTGGAGGCCTGTACAGTGGCAAGCAGTACTTTCTGGGGGCCAGACACCAACAGTTGGCACGCAAAGATGCCACAATATTCATTCAAGTTGAATAGCTCAGTTCAAAAAAAGACACTGTCAGTAATGGGATAATACACATTAATCTCTCATCTGCATGCAAACACAGGAGACAGATGAGGATTTTTTGCCATCAAAGAATATTGCGATCTCCACTCAAATATTGAAATTATTTTTGTTGTTATTATAAGTCTGAAAAATATTGTAAAAAGTAAGGTTAGTATTCACACCAAAGATAGTGCAGCAAAATTTTAGATTATTTACTCTCCAGATGTTCGGGCACAAAGCCACATGCTTGAATGTCTGGAGACCAAATAGTTTAAAATTTTGCCTGCACTGTCTTCAGTGTGAATACCACTTTTAGATAACCTTATTGTTTACAACCTTTTCAGACTTATGATAACAACACAAATAATTTCAATATTTAAGTGGATATCGCAATATTCTTTGATGGCAAAAATCCTCATCTGTCTCCTGTGAAACATAACAACGAACATATCACAATAATAAAGTAGTCGGTGAAGTGATGAATATGAGGGAGGAAATCACATACCAGTTAAGACAATAACACTCCAGAATCTCTGGTTATTGCCTGGTACAATAACCAAGGATCCTATAGTGTCACCAAAGGTGGTAGTAGTAGTTGTGAGGTAAGAAGAAAATAACCATGTTTGATGGTCTTGTACTTATTTGTTCATGTGACTTAACGTGTTTGTTGATCACATGTCACAAAGTGTGATGTCACGTTGGGTCATCCAAACGTTACATCACACTTGTGACATGTTGCGTCTCATCAATCATGTGACCTGTCGCGTCGCATTAATCATGTGACACGTGAGTGGTAATAATCATCATATTCCGAGGGCAGGAATCCTGCCCTCGTCTCACTATGTATAATAGGTACAAAATACAATAATAATGATATAACGAGGGCAGGGAATCACCCTGCCCTCGTCTCATTGCTGAGCCACCCCGACGGTCGGGTTCATTACCACCGCTGCTGCTGCCATTGCCGTTGTCGTGTCTGCTGCTGCTGCTGCGGTTCACGCTGCTGGTGCTGCTGGTGCTGCCATTGCCGTTGCCGCTGCTGCTGCTGCTGCTGCTGCTGCTGCTGCTGCTGCCGTCATTGCTGCTGCTGCTGCTGTTGCTGCTGTTGCCGTCGCTGCTGTTGCTGCTGTCGTCGTCGCTGCTGCTGCTGCTGCTGCTACCGTTGCCGTTGTCGTTGTCATGTCTGCTGTTGCTGGTGCTGCAGTTCGTGCTGCTGCCATTGCCGTTGTCACCGTTGCCATTGCCATCGCGGCTGCTGCTGCTGTTCACGCTGCTGGTGCTGCTGCCGTGGCCGGTGCTGCTGCTGTTGCTCTTCCCGGTCCCGGTCCCGCTGCTGCTGCCGTTCCCGCTCCTGGTCCTGGTCCTGGTCCTGCCACTGCCTCGCCGTCTTTGTTGCTGTCCTCATTGTTGTTGTTGCCGTCCACGCTTTCGTCATTGCCGTCCACACTGTCGTCGTTCCTGTGCTTGCTGTCATCGTTGCCGTCCCTGTGGTTGTCGTTCCGGTACCCTGCTGCTGCTGCTCTTGCCATTGCCGTTGCCGTTGCAGGCTTCGCCTCGGCGCAGTAACGACTGCAAGGCATTAGTAGTACATAAAATAAGCAAAAAATCACTGATGACTTACCGTTGTCATCCTTTTCTTCCTCACCGTCATCCGCGTCTGGGTCTTCGTCGTCTGGGTCTTCATCATCGTCGTCCGCGTCCGCATCTGCGTCAACCCCGTCTTTGTCTCCGCCAACCCGGTCTCCATCGTCCGCGCCATCCCCATACCGTTGTGGATCCCGTCTCCCATCGTCGTCCTTGTTCTCGTCGTTCCAGTCCCCGTGTCTGTCATTGCCGTCCCCGTTCTCGTCGCTCTGGTCTGTCATTCCGGTCCCCATTCCGTTCTCATCGTTGCCGTCCCCCCTCTCTTCGTTCCCATCCTCGTTGTCGTCATTCCGGTCCTCGTTGTCGCCGTTCCGGGAACCATGGTTGTTGCCCTCTTATGGGCCTCGTGTCATTGGCTGTTGATGTTGATGTGGTAATGTTGGTGGTCGTCTGACGTGATGTTGCTGGAAAAGACCTAAAAAGTACGTGGAATTAGTTAATAAAAATAAATCAAACAAACTTAAAATGAAACCTAGCCTGGTGCTCTTCCGCACCCTTGTGTCTGTGATCGTGGTTGCAAAGAAAGAGTGACGTGGCTTGAACTCGCGCGAGAATTTCAACCGGTGTTTGCCGATTTCCTAAACGGGGCCGAATTGCCATATTGGTACAGGTGGCTGGATTTTCTTATTGCTATTACATGCTGTATAACACCTCAATGGCCAGGGCAAGACCCTGAAGGGATGTAGGTATCCCATACCCACAAGTATGGTAAATTTTGTATTTTATTTGAGCCTACAGAGAGAGCTATTCACAATATATTTGAGCCCTCTGCCAAAATTGGACCCTTAAACACCGAACTTTGCGAGTATACATCTAGAAAATCTAAAATTAATTCTAGCAGTACTAGGTGAAGTGTGCTTCATTGTTACAATAAGTGCCTGGCAGTCAGTAGTCCAGGAAATGTGCTGTAGCCAACAAATGGTAAAGCTGTGAGTTGCAT
>OY744473.1:3298125-3474095 GCA_963556145.1 Hygrocybe punicea | reverse complement strand
AGAAGGACACGGACGATGACCGTGAACGCGATGGGTCCGGGAAAGGCTACGTGGCGGGGTCGAACGAGGCCCAGAACAACAACAGGGGCGGCAAACTACGCAGGGGACCGGAATGACCGAGAACGGAGACCGGAGCGACGAGAACAGGGTCCGGAACATTGACAACGGGGGACCGGAAACACGGCAATGGGGATGGCAATGACAGCGGAGACCGGAACGACGAGAACAGGGATGGCAATGACGGACACGGGGACCAGAACGACAAGAACGAGGACGACGATGAGAGACGGGAACCACATTGGTATGGGGATGGCGCGGACGATGGAGCCCGGGTCGGTGGAGACACAGACGGGGGACGACCCAGATGCGGACGTGGTCGACGACGACGAAGACCCAGACGCGGACGACGACAAAGAAATGGATGACAACGGTAAGTCGTCTGTATTTTTTTCTTATTTTATGTACTAGTCAAATTATGCTTTTCAGTTGTTACTGCGCCGGCAGCAGCAACAGGACTGGCAGCACAGCGGCAACAGCACCCACGGCAGTGGCAGCAGCAATGGCAGCAACAGCAACGGCAGCCGAAGCAGCAGCGGGACCGGGACCGTGAACAGGAGCAGCAGTGTAACCGGGTCCAGGAACGGCAGCAGCAACGTAACCAGGTCCGGGAACGACAGCAGCAGCAGGACCCGGACCAGGAATGGCAGCAGCAGTGGGACCAGGACCAGGAACGGCAACAGCAGCCGCACTGGCCACGGCAGCCGCAGCAGCAGTGGGAATGGCAGCAGCAGCTGCAACGGCAGCAGGGACGGCAACGGCAGCAGCAGTAGCAGCAACGGCAGTAGCAGCAACGGCAACGGCAACGGCAGCAACGGCAAGGGCAGCAGCAGCAGCGACGGGCAGCAGCAGACGCGGACGACGGCAACGAAGAAAAGGATGACATGTATGGTAAGTCATCAGTGTTTTTTTGCTTATTTTATGTACTACTACTACCTTGCAGTTGTTACTGCGCCAAGACGAAGCCTGCATCCGCAATGGCAACGGCAACGGCAATGGCAATGGCAATGGCAACGGCAATGGCAACGGCAATGGCAACGGCAACGGCAGCAGCAGCCTGAACAGCACCAGCAGCAGCGGCAGCGATGGCAACGGCAGCAGCAGCAGCGATGGCAACGGCAGCAGCAGCAGCAGCGGGAACGGCAGCAGCAGCAACGGCAACGGTGGTCATGAACCCAACCGTCGGGGTGGTGAAGCGACGAGACGAGGGCAGGGAATCACCCTGCCCTCGTCATATCGTTATTATTATTTTTCTTTTGTATTATACATAGTGAGACGAGGGCAAGGTGATTCCCTGCCCTCGTCGTATCATTATTTTTTTTATTTTGTACCTATTATATATAGTGAGATGAGGTCAGGAATATGACTTGCGTGTCACATGATTATTGAGACGCGACATGTCACAAATGTGACGTAACATTTGGACGGCCCAACGTGACATCACACTTTGTGACATGTGATCAACAAACACGTTAAGTCACATGAACAAATAAGTACAAGCCCATCAAACACGGTTGAGATTTTCTCCTTACCTCACAACCACCACTACCACTTTTGATGACACTGCAGGATCCTTGGTTATTGTACCGGGCAACAACCAGAGATTCTGGAGTGTCATAGTCTTAACTGGTAGGTGATTTCCTCAGGCTTTGTTGCTCACGTCTGTTCACTTCACAGGACTACTTGATTATTGTGGTATGTTCTTCTTTTTCACCGTCAGGTATCTTCTTTGGTATGTTTGCATCCAGATGAGTGATTAATTTGTATTACCCCATTACTGACAGTATCTTTTGTTGAAGTTATCTGTTCAACTTGAATGAACATTGTGGCATCTCTGCGTGCCAACTGTTGGTGTCTGGTCCTCAGAAATGAGTGCTTGTCACTGTACAGGTCTTCAGGAATGAAAGGGCGGGTGAATCCCCCTGATTTCCTTGCTGGGCAACCTACTTGTAGTGGGCCTGGTGGCATCATTGAAAGTTGACCAGGTAAGTCTCATTATTACTTTTAAGCCTTCCTTTAGTGACATTGAGACCAGGTAATATTGTTAGTTTAGTTGATTTCAGTATCCATTTTTGGTTATTTGTTCGCAAAATTTTTGATAGTATTTTCTTTGTCAGTTAGTCTTGATCAAGAAGGAGAAGAGCTCCTCCTTTGAGATCAAGACTGAATGGCATTGGTGTCTTGCTTATTATCCTTTCAGAGGCATTTGTGACACAGTAGCAGTACTTGTTGTAATGTTAAGTTGTCAATGTCTTAGAAGGAATTTATTGCATTTTATCGGTGTAAACCCTAACCCTATGTCACAAGGTCAGCGGTATCATGGCTGGCCATTATATCTCTGGCACTGGTCAATCCATGACCCACAACTAGCCAAAGACCCATTAGGAACAGCCAACCAATGTGCCATGACCAGCCAATGTATTCTGAGTGTTGGCCAATGCATATCATGTTGACAGCTGATGTAATTAGAGCTGTGGCCATCCCAATGTAGCTGGAGCTTTGGCCAACCCAGGTGCTATGGCCATGTCATATGACCAAAGCTTTCGCCAACCCATGTTCCATGGCTACACCCAGTACAGTCAGCCAATCCATGTCTCATGGCCAGCCAATAAACACACAGAGGTCAGCCAATCCATGTTCCATGGCCAGCCGAAAGACCTAGCCCGGTTGGCCAATCCATGAAAATACCCAGGGCAGTCGGCCAATCCATGTTCCATGGCCAGCCAAGATACCCATCCCAGTCAGCCAATCCACATTCCATGGCCAGCCGAAATACCCAGGGCATTCAGCCAATCCATGTTCCATGGCCAGCCAAGATACCCAGCCCAGTCGGCCAATCCACCTCCCATGGCCAGCCAAAATACCCAGACCCATCGGCCAATCCATGTTCCATGGCCAACCGAAATACCCAGACTGGTCGGCCAATCCACATTCCATGGCCAGCTGAAACACCCAGACAACTCGGCCAATCCATGTTCCATGGCCAGCCAAGATACCTAGCCCGGTCGGCCAATCCATGTTCCATGACCAGCCAAGATACCCAGACCGGTCAGCCAATCCATCTCCCATGGCCAGCCAATATATCCTTCTGCTTTGGCCAACCCATGCTTCTCCGAACATGGAACCCTCGGCCAAGCCATCTGCCCTGGAGAAAGATATTGGTCGGCCGAGATAAGCCAGCCCACTTGGAGTGGGAATTGTCCATCTCGGCTGACCCATGTATCATGGGAAAGATACGCTGAAAGGGCTCTGTCACTGCACACTGGATCGAACCAGAATTTGAAGACACACCCACTGGGAAAAAACACCAGCTACGACTTAGAGCCGACTTGGTGGGATTTATACGAGTTCCAGGACGACATAGAGCATCTTGCTCATGCATTTCTGTACATTACAGACCGCCTCAAGATTAAAGCACGGCACAGGTATACCGCGGGTCAGAATTCCCGACACCGCACCCATACCCGCGGAAACCGTACCCGCTCCAATGACGGGTACAACCCGTACCCGTTATCTGCGGGTACCCGCCGTGTTCCATCCTAACTACCTCGCGAACAACGGGGACACGTCAATTGACACGCTCCGTCTGTTTTCGCGAGGTTGGGTTGGGGCCAGGAACTTTCCATGGGCGTCCCCGCGTGTTAACTACCTCGCGAACAATGGGAGCACGTCAATTGACGTGCTCCGTCTGTTTTCGCGAGGTTGGATGGGGCTGGGCACTTTCCATGGGCGTCCGCACATCTATTGACGCGGCCAGGGCGTTTTCGCGAGGTGGGACCGTTTTCGCGAGGTTGGATGGGGCCGGGGACTTTCCATGGGCGTCCGCGCATGCTAACTACCTCGCGAACAACGGGGACATGTCAATTGACGCGCTCCATCTGTTTTTGCGAGGTTGGATGGGGCTGGGGACTTTCCATGGGCATCCGCACGTCAATTGACGCGGCCGGAGCGTGTTCGCGAGGTGGGACCGTTGTTGCTGTGTCCATCTTCGTCCTTGCCTCGTCCATTCCCCTTGTTAGCCGACGTCGTTGGGACTGGATTGGGGGGACGTACCTGGGCCGGTAGGTGGGCGCACCACCCTCCCGGCTTTCCTTTCTATCGTTGTCGTCGCCGTCGCGACTTTGGTGGTTCGTTTTTGGCGTGCGGGGTTGTCGTGGTTGTCGTTGTCGTTGTCGTTCGTGGGTTTTCTTGTTGTCGTTGTTGTTGTGTTTGCGCTTGTCACGGTTGTGGTAGCAAATATCACGCGAACTTAGCAAAAGTAAAGAAATTAATGTGAAAATAAAGTAAATAACAAAGAAAAAACCTACCTAGGGCTTGGGTTGACAGACCCGTGAAAACCCGTCACCCGCAGATAACGGGTATGGTTTTGACAAGGTGTGCAAACCGAAACACCATACCCGAACCCGAATTACCCGTTTTGGAATAACCGTGGGTAAACCTGTACCCGTGCTGTGCCCTACTCAAGATCACAGAGAAGGAATTTTTCTTTTTGTTTCTCAGTCAATTCTCTGACTTATTATCTTATAGATTGGATGGATAACCCTTGACAATGCAACAAACAATGACACCTTCATGTTTTCTTTGGATCGTGAGCTTCGTCGTCGAAAAATTAAGTTCCATAAGGTCCACCGCCGCATCAGGTAAGTGACAATTGCCTGCACTTGCCTTCACTTCATGTGTTGTATTCCAGATGCTTTCCCCACATTGTCAACCTCGCATGCAAAGCTGTGTTATCAGCAATTACCAACCTTGAATTTGCTGCTCCTGATGCTCCAGATTACACCCCAGAACAGGTTGCAGCATTCTTGGATGAGCTAGGTAGAGATCCTATTGCTACAATTTGATCTTTGATTAATGCAGTAGGTTTTTTATTTTTAATCTTTACTCTCTTTTAATATTCACTCTCTTTTTTCAGATATGAGCATCATCACTTCGTAGGCAGTATTTTGCAGCTGTTTTAAAGAGGCTTGATGCTCCGGACCTTCAATTACTTCGTGATGTTGACACTAGGTGGTCTTCCACTCTGCTGATGATTGAGAGGGCTCTTCTTCTCCGTGATGTATGTATAGTACCATTTTATAATTGTCTCTCGAGGATATTAAATTATATTTTAGGCCATTGAAACCCTCTTGGAGGATGATGAATTTAAAGACCTACGTAACAAGTATCCACTTGATGATATGGACTGGGAAGCCCTTGAATCATACCGGGAGATTCTTCAAGTATTTGCATTGCATCTGTTGTTTCTAAAGCTAATTTCTCTTCTAGGTGCCACCACAGGGTGCACAGTAGCATACCATGTCACACAGTATCTTGAAAGTACTTGACAAGTATACTAAATATCATTACCGTAACATTCAACATGGTATTGTAACAGTATTCAGACATAAACTACAATACTTGTGCTCAAATTCATCTGAAGGTATGAAGGCAAATGAGACTTATACCTTTTCAATAACATCAAGCCTTTTGTTTCACTACTTTTACTGTATCTACAGCAAAGTACCGTATAGTTCGGATAGAATACTTGCAGCCTAAGATGAATAAAAGTATTAAACTAGTAAGGAAGTTGTGCCACTTTCACTACTAGGATACCTTTTGAATCCTTTCAAGATACAGTGTGAAATAGTATAGTACTATTGCCATATTGTGGATTTAAGATACTGTGTCAATACTTTTAAGATACTGTTTCAGTACTTTTATTATAATAAAAGTATCTTAAAAGTATTGACACAGTATCTTAAATTCACAATATGGCAATAGTACTATACTATTTCACACTGTATCTTGAAAGGATTCAAAAGGTATCCTAGTAGTGAAAGTGGCACAACTTCCTTACTAGTTTAATACTTTTATTCATCTTAGGCTGCAAGTATTCTATCCGAACTATACGGTACTTTGCTGTAGATACAGTAAAAGTAGTGAAACAAAAGGCTTGATGTTATTGAAAAGGTATAAGTCTCATTTGCCTTCATACCTTCAGATGAATTTGAGCACAAGTATTGTAGTTTATGTCTGAATACTGTTACAATACCATGTTGAATGTTATGGTAATGATATTTAGTATACTTGTCAAGTACTTTCAAGATACTGTGTGACATGGTATGCTACTGCGCACCCTGTGCACATGCCTTCCAACAGATCATCTCTCAAGAGAAGACACCAACTCTATCCCATGCAATCCCTGCATATGAGGCTATGGCCATCAAATGGGAAGAGTACATTGAGGAACATCCTAATCTGAGATGGATTGTGGAAGCGGGTCTTGACAAGTTTGGCACTTACCAGGATCGTGTTGACTTGGTTCCAGCATATGTTCTAGCAATGGGTGTGTCTTTTTATCTCTTTTATATTGCAAGATGACTAATCTATATTCCAAGCTGTGGATCCATCACAAAAGCTTGATTTTTACCGGGAGAATATGCCTGAAAGATATGACTGGGCTAAGAGTCTTTTTATAAATGAGGTGAGTATAGGAATTATCATACTATTACTTCATAGTATTTATTTATCTGGCTGCTCTAGCTTCGTCCATACCAAGCTGTGGTGCAAGATGTCCAACCTGTACCCCCTCAGACTGCTGACCTGCAACCTCCTGATACACGACCAGCACGGCCACATGCAGGTGATATTCTTGGACTGAACCGGCCTTGGGTCCGCACACTGCAACACTCATTGGAGGTTGAAGTTGAACTGTATCTCAATGACATTGAGACAGGCACAAATTCCTTAACGTATTGGCAGGCAAGTGAGCTGAAAATATTACAATTTTTATTGTTGATGAACACAAAAAGGAAAACCAACACCGATATTCAACAATATTTGCCCTTGCCATGGATATTCTACCCATCCAAGCATCAGCTGTTCCTTGTGAGCGAGTTTTCTCTTCAAGCAAGGAGACAATGACTGCTCGTAGGAGTCGCATCTCTGCAGAGCTGATGGAGGCCTTACAACTCTTGAAGTTCTCTATTCGCCAAGGAAGAGGTCTAAATTTTACAAATGGTCTAGACTGGGCTGATGAGCTGCAGGAATTGGAATCACTTGCAGATCTGCACCAAGGGACTCCTGAGGACATTCCCTCATTCATCAACAGCTTGACAAAGGCCTGAACCTCAGCAAGTGGTTACCATGTCATATTAAATGTATTAGTATGAAGTTATATGCTATATCTTTTCTATCATCATTACTGCACATAAGTTTAGTACACTAAACAACAACATCACAAATTTTGAGGAATTTGGTGATGGTGTGGTAGCTCTCAAACAGCTCCATGAGCTCACAGCGGCGCACAGAGCCGAGAATGGGGTAGATCAAGTGACCATTCTGACTGGACATGAGACAGGATGGTGGGACGTGAGGGTAGGGGTCAGTAAGATAAACACTAAAAATGAAAAAATGCACTTACATTTGCACCGCCCCGCCGCAGACATTGGCATTACATGTCTCATAGCCATTCGGGTATTGGCGCTATGGCCTTGGATTGGGCTGGATTGGGTTCATGGACTGGCGTTGTTCGGCGCCGGTGTTGTGTTGGTACGTGGTGTGGACATGGGTGCAATGTAATTCAGTAAAATAAACACACAAAACAAAAAAAATGAACTTACATGTCGTGGTGGACACACCACCCTGCCGCATCTGCTGCCGCTGCACCTCTCATAGCCGTTGGAATGTTGGCGTTATGGCCTTGGATTGGGCTGTGATGTGTTCATCAACAGGCATTGTTGTGCGCGGTGTGGACATGGGCGCCGTGTAAGTCAGTAAAATAAACAAAAATGAAAAAAATAAGCTTACATTGGCAGCGCAGTGGACGCACCACCCCGCTGCATCCGCTGCCGCTGCACCTCTCATAGCCGTTTGGATGCTGGCGTTATGGCCTTGGATTGGGCTGCGATGTGTTCATCAACGGGCGTTGGTGTGGACATGGGCGCCGTGTAAGTCAGTAAAATAAACACAAATGAAAAAAATAAACTTACATTGGCAGCGCGGTGGATGCACCACCCCACTGCATCCACTGCCGCTGCACCTCTCAATAGCCGTTTGGATGCTGGCGTTATGGCCTCGGATTGGGCTGTGATGTGTTCATCGACAGGCGTTGTTGTGCGCCATGTGGACATGGGCGCCGTGTAAGTCATTAAAATAAACACAAAAATGAAAAAATGAACCTACATTTGCAGCGCGGTGGATGCACCACCCCGCCGCATCCGCTGCCGCTGCACCTCTCATAGCCGTTTGGACGCTGGCGTTATGGCCTCGGATTGGGCTGCAGTGTGTTCACAAGCGGGCATTGTTGGGCGCCGGTGTTGTGTTAGTACGCGGTGGGGGCATAGGTGCTGTGTAAGATGGTGGAGAGGGGGAACGGGCTGTGGTAGAAGGAATTGCCTTTTTAGGACTCCAAGCCATGGCTTGAGCCGGAGCCAAGCCATAAATAGTAGAAGCCAGCAGAAGCCGAGCCGCGCCGTGGCAACACTAGCGACTTGAACCCGTTTTGGAAATCGGCAACTGCCGGTTGGGTTTGTGTGAGTTCAAATGGTCATTTTCAACAACATGAAATGGGTGCAGATTCTGCAGAAGAGCACCCAAGGTAATTTTCTTATTGTAATTTTTGTGTGAGTTGCTTGAGAAAATAAACACAGCACTTCATACCAGCATACAAATAAAAATTGGGACACCATAGAATTGTGCTATTCTATGATTCTATGGTTTTACCTTTCAAATTTAAGGGCTCAATGTATAGCTGAACATCAAAAAAAAAGTTTTTTTTCTTACTGTAAGTTGCTCTATGTGACATTTGAAGTGATCCAGGGAAAAAAAATTGTGTGAAAAGTTTGGCTGATCTCATTTTCAGGGATCCCAAGTCAGTTGGTAATATGTTGTTGAATCTGGTGTCTAAGTACACTGGCTACCCCAACCCTCTCTGGATCATGCTAAATCAAAGTTTCTGCAGTGATGTCCCACTAATGAGTTGATGTGGATCTGGATGAGTTCACTGTTGGATTCCTTCTTGATATACTTCAGATGGAGTAATATTGATATAGCAAGCATATTATGACCATACTATTTTCTTTCGGGGCTGGAGGGTTGTGGGATAAAATTGTCGATACATTTGTGTGTTACATTTGTATTTACATTTGCTGAAACTACCTTCACCCGGGCCAAACATTTGCCAAAATCAATGAACTTTACTGAGGTCGGTCATGTGCTGACTGGTGTGGTCCTCCTCGGCGCTTGTCCCTTAAAGCTGTACTGTTGTACTCCTTCAAATTGTACAATATCATGGTGCCACGGTCCGCCATATTTTCTGAACCATGGGACTCTCGGGAAACGTCTGGCGTTGATGCAAGATCGCACATCAGTGCTGCGTCAGGCTGGTACAGTGAACACTTCTTCGCCTTCTTTGATTTATCCTCGGCCAACACATTCACCATCAACGGTGAGCATAATGTAGCCTTGAACGCACGGGTGGGTGTGATGCTGGTTATATTCTTGGTGTCACTATTCGGTATGTTGTAAATGTTGCTCTCTGAGGTGCATGAAAACTAACATCATCCCCACGTCATAGCCGTTTCTCTCCCATCACTCTCGAAACGGATGCCATTTTTCCGCATTCCGCGAATAGTATTTTTCGTCGGGAAACACTTTGGGACAGGTTAGTACGCAGGTGTGCTTCAGCGGCCCCGTCCTTATTCTGGAGAGCGTCGACCATGTTGTTCGGTTCATCGCGGGATGTTATGCTGTCTCAATTAGTCTGCGTCAGCTACGCTTTCTCACAACCAGAACTCCTTTATCAATCCCAACTAACCGAATACTTACGCACGTCCTCCAACAAGGTATCATTCTATCTACGGCTTTTTGTCACCTGCTCCAGGATGCATTCAAGGCCCTACAAGATCCCATCGTCAAATCCAGGTGGCATGTTGAAAATCTGGCTGGTTTGGTCATGTATGTCAATATCCGCTCTCATACGCCTCGTCGCATATAGGCGTCTTGGTTGTTAAACAGCTCCTTCCCAGATTAATTTCACTACTCGTAATATTCCTGATAGAATGTATGTGACCAATAACCGTTCCCCGAAACTCAATGAAGCATCCGACCCAAATTTGTCTTAGACGTATCGACTTCCTATGTTGACCACTTGCAAGCGCATCCTTCGGTTCCTCAATCCCAGGAAGGTTCATCTGTTCCTTCACGAGCGCCTTCCCCTCGTCCATCACACCGCGTATTTGCGACTCCGGAAACTCTGCAGGGAAGCAAAGACAACACGGGACTTCATCATCACTCGCCGAGTAACATTGGCCATGATCATGGCCATAGTCATGCATTTGATGCGAACCTTAGCAGTGAACATGTAGAGATGGCTGTGGCAAATGTCAAGGTTGGAAAGAAGCGGCAGGTCATCGGAATTCTTGTGCGTTGATTTCCCCCCTCCATGTAGGGTCATTCGTATATGCATACATTCTACAACGGATGTTGCGTTCGCAGAGAAACCCGAATACGTCCCACTAATCTTAGCCGTTCAGATTCTACAACTGGGAATTATGATTCATTCCTTTGTGATTGGCTTGACTCTCGCAATTGTGTCGTCCGAATTTGGTACGTTTGTTCAACCGTCACCACACTGGTTATTGATGTCAACAACCTCCGCAGCTTCACTGGTAACGGCCATTCTCTTTCACCAACTGTTCGAGGGTCTTTCACTGGGAATCCGCATAGCTTCTCTCCCAGCGTCAAGGGAAGATGGGATCAAGCGTTATCGGTTCCTAGAGCCGATTTTGTCGTTCCTTTTCGCTCTTACCACCCCAACTGGGATATTAGTTGGCCTCCTGTCATTCTCGGAGGGTGTAGATCGCGGTGAGTGCTTGGCGTCAGGTTCTCCCTCCAAATTTACCGATTGCGGACGCCTTTGCTGAACGACTAGGTCGCATGAAGCTCGCGCAAGGCTTGATGTCTGCTATATCAGCGGGCATGCTGATATATTCTGCCTGCGTAGAGATGCTTGCCGGCGATTTCATCATGGATCCTCTGCTGTGGAGGGGCGGCGTATGGAAGCAAGGACTAGCGCTTGTGAGCTTGTTTGCAGGTGTGGGCGCGATGGCATTGGTAGGGGCATGATATGCAGTATGTGAAGAGTTGGTTTCTTCGCAAACCACGAGCCCTTGGGAGCTAAGCGCTGATTCCTGATTCAATATCCTGTGAATTGTAGCAATCGTTTTTTTTTCTGCTTCTCCCCGTTGACTTGCGATGATCTAGAATACCGAAGACATGTTGTTTCCAAGTCATTGAGCATTCGCTGAGATCTTGGTTCGAGAAGGTGTCTGGCTCACGAATACTATCATCACCCCACACATCGGACAGGCCCAGCTTTCGGCCAGTCACACAATGTCACAGTGGCATATTTGAACACCTGACCTTCCCACACTTTGAGCCTTATTAGGCTTGTCTCACTTTGTTTGAGACGAGTCTTATTAGGCTCAACTCTGTTGTATCCTCGACACCGGCGGTAAACCGAGAAATAACTCGGTCCATACCCTTCGCATATCGCAAGGTAAGTACCTTTATCTTATCTACCGCGCCCTGAGCTGATAGCGGATGCAGCAACGCATCCCCGAACCCCGGAGTCCCACGGGTCCTCAGGCTGATCCCGCCCCCTACCGCGTTGTATCCACACAGTGCCAGCGCTCCACGTAAGCCTGTCTTTTCCTTAGCGTATATGTTGATTACTCGCACCCGCACCCTTTTATAGCACTGGGAAGCTCCTGCCATGGCGTGGTCCCGCCCTCTTGCCAACGATCGTGTTGTGCGCGCACAACGCCAGTGCTCACGGTAAGTCTGTATTCTACCTAGCATATGTACCTCGTACGGATGCCTACGGCCTTTATAGTGCCAGGAAGTGCCTTCCACCATGCGAGCCCGCCCTCGATGACATCCGCGCACCTCGCATACGCACCCCAGGCTCACCCTCACGCCCACAAGACTTGCAGCCACCCCCGCATCACCATTCACCATGTTGCCTTCCTGACATCACCCAATCCTCCCTTCTCCGGCACACCGGCAACCTCATGTGCCAATTACCACCATCAGCGCATGTATACCTTGTGTTTAGCCCTTTGCCCATGTACTTTACCTCGCTGGCTGATCCCTGGCACTCTTCACCCCCCTCTCCCATGACTAACCGACACTCCCAAGGCATCCGCCTTCCCAGGCTCTCGAAAACAATCATCTCGCATAGCCTCAAGTGCCATCACAAGTCGACAGCGCTATTGAAAGCCGGGAGACAGGAGGAGAGGAAAGCGGCGAGTGTAGCAAAGCGCCAGGCTGATATACAAGGCATTTTTACTTGTAATAATCTCCATCCATTACTGATCTTGCATGAAGGGATGTCCTACGACGATCGGGAAGCTGTCTATCAAATGGATATCGACACTGGATCTGCGGCAACCGATGACTGGACTGAGGACTCCTATATCCAGCCGCCACCCAGGGACGAAGGTTTTGATGTCAGCCATGCCGGTGGCGAGTATGAAGTGTTTGCAGGACTGTGCATGCTATCCCAACTACTGAAGCCTAAATTAATTTGTATCCAGCCGCCGAATGGATGATCGCGATCGCTGCAATCGCATCGAGGTTACAACGGTCAACTGGAGTGCACAGCTCGAGGCCCTAGTGGAAGCATATCTCAGTTACCAACTACAAGACACCAATGAACAGACCCCTGTTATTCCCGCTCTCCCCGAACGCGCAGACCTTGAGTTTCTCCAAGTTGAGGCTGTGGACACATTTTGTATGTCAATCTACTCTTTGTGTTTTCGTTCTGACTCTGTTTGCAGCTCTGAGCTGCCTTCGCTTCCCCATCTCGACAACGGACCTTCACCTCAATACGATTTTGCTTCGCCACGGCTACATCGGCTGCTCCCCCCTTCTCCCGACAGTTGCACTCTCACTCCGCACACTGACCGCATTCCGCCAAACCCACCGGGTCAGTCCTCGGCTCAGTATCCAGGGTCAGGTTCGAGCATTGTGTCATCTACATAATGTATGTTTCCCCCCCACATTCCATTTGTCAACAGCAACCGAACTACATCAGGTACCATACCGGAGGTACCTGAGCGAACAATTTTCTATTGCTTACGACATATATCTGGAGATCGTCTATTTAATTGATAAGAAACTCAAATCAGCCCTGGGTCGCGACACACCAAATTGGCACCTTTTGAACTGTTGTCCAGCATGTTTTTACCAACTCCTCGATGAGGATGAGCTTTTGTTTTCCTTTTTATGTGAAATGGATGCCAACAATTCTCTCAGGCGTACAAATGCATTTGTTCACCAACAGATTGACCGCCAGGATACTCGAACAACGCGTTTGGATTTATGGATAAGCCTGGAAGAAGTTGACAGGTTTGGTGATGAGGCACGCTCCCGACCGGTAATCCCTTCCTTCTCAACCCATAATTTAGATCAGTGCCTGATTGATGATGTTCCAGCAAGAAAAGAACAAGGCCGCTGAGGCTGAAGATCCACATGATGATTGGGAAGAGCTGCCATCCTCGGATCCGGTAGCACACTGCATCAAACGCTGGCGTGCCGCAGGTCCCGAAGAGCGGAAGAAGATGTTTGGGATGTTCAATGAAACAGGGATATTCATTGTTGCCTGTTGCCATGCTTTCATTTTGTTGCTGTCCGATATGATTCGAAGTGGAGAACTGTAAGCCCTCTGTCCTCTCTGCTAACGAGTACTCATAGTCAATTTGCAGTCGCAAGTACCCTCTCGCGATGGTTGACCGATTACTTTCGGTGTATGGCCCTAAGATAGGTTGCCGATATGACATCGGATGTGCGTTCAATAAGACGCTAGCGCAAAGTAGTCTTGCTCCACATGTGCATAGCCTTCAATTTTGGATGGCCGTTAATGCCTTTCATGGCCATGCACACAACCGGGGGTGTCAATTACATTGGCATCCCCTTTATATTCCGGGTATGGGCCGATCAGATGGCGAAGGGTGTGAGAGAATATTTTCAGCTTCGAATGCCATTGCCCGTGGCACACGGCACGCGAGCAAGTTTCATTGCCGTCAAGCAATTGAGGAACATTTTACCTTTTGGAATGAAGACAAGTATGCCGAACTCGGTATGTGTTATACATTCAACTTGCTCATCGCAATCTCACTGGTTCCTCAGGAAAGTTTTTGTTCAATCATTATCGAGCAGCACTGTTGGTCATTCAAACACTCACACCTGACGTTCAGCGGTTGCAGAAGAGCCTCAATATCGGTGATGGCGACTTTGAGTCTTACATTGAACAGGAGCGCAAGTACTTGCAGGGATTGACAGAGGAGCCGGCTGAATATCAACTCCGATTCCGCTATGTCGATGCCCTTGAGGATCTCGCTCAATGCCAGTGAGTTTGGGTCCAATTACGTATAAGGACTGACATCATTTCGTATCTCAGATCCGAATGGAACAACGCCTGAGGTGCCGTGCATATGGTCTTCAATCATGCAGCCACCATCAACTTACCTGCGGCCATTCGCCAGACGCAACGTATGGTCGATTCGACGTATACCAAGCTTCAAAATTGTGAAACACTTGTTACTAGCCTGGAGAACCGGCTTGACATTATCGGCGATCGCTGGACACCGTTGTCTCCGGAATATCAGGAGGTAAAATGAGAAATTACGCACCGTCTCTATCGCCAGGCTTTGGATGAACTTGAGCGCCTCATTGTACAACGACTATTCGAGCTTACAAAACTGAATATGTCTGGTACTGGTATGTGGACAGCCTTATCCGACAAGCTGTCGTTGAGCCTCAATTTAGGTTATAAAATGCGACAACACATCTCACGAGCACTCCAACGACGGTCCGAGGCCATTCGCAAAGCACTAGCCACGTACAACACTGAAGCCGTGAAGATTGACTACCCTAAACTGACCTGGAAACAAATTGTCGATTATGGTTTCCTCGCTGAATTTGACCTCCTTCGGCTTTCACAATCGGATATCCGCCATGAGACTTGGGCTCAACCAGCACACCGCGAAGCCACCGTCAAGTATCTTCACTTATCACAAGCTCACACAGAGCTGACATGGCTCAACGTCGAGATTGTTCGGGTACGCACTGCCATTCACGACGAAACAGTCTGCATGGAAAGCACCATTGCGAAGCTGACTAACTCCAATCCCCTACTCGCCGAAGAACTGCACAAGTACTGGAAAAAGTGCTCGATGGTCAATGCTGTCAGCTTACACCGCCTGGATCAAACTGAGCGCTTGAATGGATTTTCGGGGAGTCCAGGAATGGTGGGGGTGCGTCAAGGTGTCGCCCAAGCTACCTCAAGCATGCCCGAAGGTGTTCAAGCAGTCGATCGTGTTGTTGCGGACTTATTGGTGCATGAAGGTGATCATGATTTTGCTGTGGACGATGAGGAGCTCAAGCAGGACTTGGATGGAATGACAGATTTTGTAATAGCTATCTCAGACTAAGTACTACCGCTAACTGTCATTATATATTGAATACACGCTTCAGTACCATAATATTGTGCTAAGTTGTGGATTGGCCATTCCGCCACTTGAGCCAAACTTGGGTTTCGAGTCTCAATCAGTGACCTACCATGGCCGAGTTCTCCCCCACATATTCCCCGATACAACGCCCCAAACTTGATTACTCCCCTTGGAGTATTCGCCTTGTGCACATGCCTCACATCGTTCTGGATGACAAGAATTCATCATCATGTCGTGCATATCTTCGACATGGTGTCCATCAGTCCGCTCCTCAAGTAAACATGCTTCACACTTCGACTATTGCCCTGTTCCAAGAACTTGCCCAGACGACTGTGAGGAAAGGTCTGCTGTCGTGGTCCAAGCTATCCAAGGATACATACAACGACATCTTGGATGCGGTGAGTTTGCTCAACATTGTTTTGCTAAATGACTGACTCGATTTCATTAGATTTCATGCATGGATACAATCGATGGGGGGATATCGGTTCTTTTGCGCTGCCCTGGAGGACTTCCAGCAGCTGAAGGTCTTGTCATCGATACTTTACTTCCAGCATCATTATCTTTCGAACAGAACTGTGTACGGCCGACTACACCTTCCCTGGTTCAAATCTTTGCCCAGGAAATCGCACTACCACATCTGCTCTGCCTTCGAAACAGCTGCTGTCTCACCGCAGTCCCCATTCCTCCCCAAGTCACAAGTACGAACAACGGAGAGCTCCACAAGAATGCACAACACTCCTTTACATGCCATCACTTCAGAGAATCTCAATGTCTCTGGGACAATCTGGTTGCCATCAAAGAGACTTTCAACGACGATTTATCCGACACTGACAATGCTTGGTGGGCTGAGGCAAGCGAACTTGCCATCAACACCCCACACTCCGAGGAAACCACCATGGATGATGAATCTATTAGTTCGGTAACCATTAGTTCAGTAACGCAATGTGAGGAGGCCGGTGAGGAGGCTAGCGAAGACAATGCCACGCATTTGGCAAGCACCACTCTATCCCCTCCATTCAATTATAATTAATGTATCTTATTCTAGCATTCGTCTGCTGTGGACATTCCAGCTGAACCGTCTTCACAGCAGAGCATGGAGCCTACCCACGCCGAATCTACTCCACATACAATGAAGAACCTCTTTCGATCGGTAGACGAGGATGGCCTCCGAACTGCGGTTAAGCGATGGGACTTAAGCACCGAGGAAGCCCTTCAACTGGCAAAGGTTCTCACTGAGCTCAGCAGCGATGTCAGCGGAGATACAGTTAGTCGCCCAATCTTGGTATTAATGTTATCTTACTTGGCAGTTCTAGCAAACAAACAGGTTGGGCACAGGGCATGAATTTAATTTTCCATTTCTCATGACTTCTTTGCTTCTTTTTGTTCTAGCTCTTTTTATTCGTCTTGTAGTTGGCTAGTTAGCCATTGGAATTTTGTGTGAGAACTGCTGTCCTTTCCCAAACACCCAATCTCCATCTCAGTTGCATACCTATCCCAGTGCCGATGTCTCGGATGCAAGTCTGAAACCACTTGCGGCGGCATTGATGTGCCTGTTGTTACCGCTACTGCCGATCTTTTACGCCACCCTGTCTCATCTCAACCACGCTTGTCATCATATAAGTGAGTGTATATGTCCCCACCTGCCATTGAGTGTTCATGCTGACACAATACCATGCCGCTTCACACATTCTCAGCCTCCACAAAACCCACTCGCAAACAGGACAAACGGCCCCATGCCCCCCGACCAAAACTCAGTAAAGATGCCCGCCATGTGGCCACCGCACGTCAGTGAGAGGCTGCCAGTGCTTATTCAAAAGACCTCTCAGCTGCGTGGAAGGTCATTGACAGCGCTGCCGAGAACATTGCGATTACGCACCACAAGAGCTTGCGATGCGTTCAGTCGACTCTGCATATGGGAAAAGGGGCTTTCACTCACCGGGGAACGAAAAAAACCACCACGTGGAATGCGTACACCTGGAAGAAATTGAAGGAACAATGTGAATCGGATGGTCTGTTACTCCACCCCTCTCCTACATTCAGTAATTCAACGTATGCAGGTCCCGGCCTCGGCCGAACCGCGCTTACCAACACCACAACTGCCAGCCAAGAGGAGTACAACAAGTTGACTGCAGAAGCAAGGGAAGACCTCATCCGCGAATTAAATGAACACAAGGAGTTGCAGATGGAGGGCCGGTGGGTCTCGACATGGTCAAAAGTCAATGATATTACCCACACAATTGCCACAGTCGAGAGAGAGGTAAGTGTCATTGTTCATGCCCCAACTTTTGGGTTATTGACTGTTTCTGAAGTTACACAATCTCAAGTCGCGAACTGGTTGCGAATCTCTGCTTTTTGCAGCACGCGGGTCAACCGATTTACCTGTCCGTGGTGTCGCTTTTGCCACGGAAGGTGTTGAGGACTTCATGTTGGGAACGATGAAGACTGACAACCAAGCATTCATCAGCCGACTTGAGGGCCATGCAATCCAGGGTCTTTCAGGTGAGTAATCTTCCTAGTTGACAAGATTCATTCATTCAGGTTCATCGTAGGTGCCGCAAAAAACCACAAAGGTCGAGTATCCGAGGTCCGCGCCCAGATCAGACAGCACATGAACTGTGCTCTTGGTGAGCCGCCCAATTGATGCGCTACAAACTCAAACTCATTTACGCAGCCGAAGCAACTGGTGAACCCACCGCAGAAATGAAATGGAAGAATTATTGGCGCGATATTGTCCGAAAGCATCGGGTTGTGGTTACTGGTTGGCCGGAAGAAATTCCCTTCACAAACCTCAGTGATTTCTCAAACAGTCTCACAACCCTTGAGTCGCTCTTGAGAAAATGGGAATGTGGGACCATACATTGGAAATCCATCTCCAATGACGAGTTCACAAGGCTGGACAAGGAACATGATCGTCAAATTGAGGCCGGTGAAATCGAGGAACCCACTCGCCGCCAGCGTTCCGATAAGGGCTCAAAAAAACGAACTCGCGGAGATGCAGGTGCACCCAATGCAGCGCCGAAGAGAGTGCGCCAGGATGCTACACAGCCCGACGACAATGCAGAAGTGGTGGCCGATAACATCGCCTCTTTGAACCCCATCATCCCCTTAGCTTCCAGCAATCCCTCTAACTCTACCACGAGTGCATGCCCTCGCAACTCAGATAGTACCCCTGCTGAGAATTTGGTCCTTCTGCCTCCTGCTACCATCAGTGCCCCCCAGTTCAATGGCTCTACACCCTTAGCTGAGGATTCACTCATTCCCTCGTATGTTTTTGACAATTCTCTCAACCCTCTTTATGCTGCTGATAACAATTTTCTTCCCGGTGGCTTTATGGACTTGCTGTTTTGTGATATGAATACTGTGGGCACTGTGAACTGGGTTGAAGGGAGTGGAATGGAGGCTGGGATTGCAGGTGCTACGTGAAAGCTACATATGTCTTGATCCTCTCGTGCAGATACCCGTAGTCGTACCATGTTTGATTGCACAATAAAAAGTTGTGCTAAAAATATACATTGAACAACTAGCTATGAAAAGGAAGGGCAATGGGGAGTGTGGGAGGCATGCAATAGGTGGTGAACAGACATAATTAAAACAGTTGAGGACGGGGAGGGGTGGGATCGCGCGGTAAAAGGCGTTTTGTGGTGCCGTAAAGGGCGGCGTGAGGGTGAGCCTGGGGTACATACACTAGGTGCACGGTTGCGCCGTGTGCGCACCACGCGGATGTCATCGAGGGGAGGGTGGGCTCGCATGGTGGAAGGCACTTCCTGGCACTATAAAGGCCGTAGGCATCCGTATGAGGTACGTACGCTAGGTAGAATACAGACTTACCGTGAGCACTGGCGTTGTGCGCGCACAACACGATCGTTGGCAAGAGGGTGGGACCACGCCATGGCAGGAGCTTCCCAGTGCTATAAAAGGGCGCGGGCGCGAGTAATGAACATATACGCTAAGGAAAAGACAGGCTTACGTGGAGTGCTGGCACTGTGTGGATACAACGCGGTAGGGGGCGGGATCAGCCTGAGGACCTGTGGGACTCCGGGGTTCGGGGATGCGTTGCTGCATCCGCTATCAGCTCAGGGCGCGGTAGATAAGATAAAGGTACTTACCTTGCGATATGCGAAGGGTATGGACCGAGTTATTTCTCGGTTTACCGCCGGTGTCGAGGATACAACAGAGTTGAGCCTAATAAGACTCGTCTCAAACAAAGTGAGACAAGCCTAATAAGGCTCAAAGTGTGGGAAGGTCAGGTGTATTTGAACCCCTGTCAAAGCGTGACCAATTGCCTTTTTTTCTCCTCACCACAAACTGCATTTTACACCTAGAAAACACTTCTAAAATAACAATATGATGTATTATATGTCTTGTATCAAGTTTACTGTGGATTGAGTTAAAATCGAGCGAGAAATTCGAAGTGGCCGAAAGCTGGGCCTGTCCGTAGTGTGGTTGGCAATATGCTGCCGTTTTGCCAGCCAATTCTGCCAAACGGCAATTGCCAGGCAGTTGCCAAACCCTTCTGAAAAGTGGCTGGCAGAATATGGCAGAAAAAAACCTAGTTTTACTAGTACCCTACCACCTTTATGGCAGAAAAACAAGGCGCTGGTCGGCCAACCAACCACTTCCTATCCACTCATTTTACAAAACTCGAGAAAAAGTCTAACAAATCCAACCGTTACTTTTGGGATTGTAACTATTGTTCACATGCCAATACTGCTGGTCGACAAATTGAGGGCCGTGACAACAAGCTTCTTCTCCACATAATAGATACCAAAGCATGTCCAAATGCTCCAGTTGCAGTGCGTCAGGAAGCACGGGTCAATCTAATGCAGAAGGGCCATCTGGGGCCTGGGTCTGGCCCAATCTTGGCTTCTCCAGCATCTTCACATGATTCCAATGCCGTTGTGGGTCCAAGCGAAGTGACAACGGTGAAGAAACGGAAAGGTGGCCCAGGGACCCTGGATCACTATGTCGATCACGCATTATCCCCTCAGCAGAAAGCAGAAGCAGATGTCAAGTTCTTCCGGTTACTTATATTTTCTTGTCCAGCAATAAAATATAGTTTAACATGCTTTTACCAAACAGGTTCCTTGTTCACAGTAATATGTCATTTCGCTCAGCAGAAGATCCATTCTTGCACGAGTGGCTAGATGTTATCCGACCATCATATACTACGCCATCCCGCTATGTCCTTAGTCACACAATTATGGATGCCGAGGCAGCACGAATCCAGATTGAGGACATTGCTCGTCTCAAGGCAACCAAACGCCTAACTTTACTTTTTGATGGTTGGAATGACAAGCTTCGTCGAAGTCTTTATGGGAGTGTTGCCTCTCAACTTGGTGAACCACCAATTGTTTTAAGCCTTGACAACCTCACTGGCCACCGGGGCTCAGCTGACAAGTATTTGGAAACAGCAAAGGGTGCCTTGAAAAAGATGGATCTGGAAGACGGGCTTAACTTTATTGCATTGACAACTGACGATCCAACGGTTATGCAGTCTTTTCGCCGAAAATTTCAAGAGGAATTTTATTGGGTCTTGGTAAGTGTATGTCATATGCTTTGACGATCCCAGGCTCAAACCTCTTGATCAGATATTCCCATGTTTTCTTCACAACATGAACACAATAATTGGGAAGATTGTCGCATATCCAGCAATGAAGAAAATTATCACACGGAATGCACGAATTGTGTCATTTTTCAATGGGTCTCACTACTGGGGAGGGCAATTGGATGACGAGGCTCAAAGTCAGAACATCAAGCGCAGCCTTAAGACTAACACAGAGTCAAGGTGGTATGCTCTAATCCTGCAAGCACTCAGCATATCTGCGTATCAGTATGTTTTCACCACATTCAAAAGAAAAACTCCATACTCACAACTTGAATGTGCAGCGTACCATTACAGCGTGTTTGCCTTCGCCCTGATGCCCAGAAGAAGACTAATGGCCTCTCCGCTGTTAATGCCGATGTAATCAACACAGTCATTCGGGACCCCATTTACTGGAGTCGAGTCCATCAACTCATCAAAATCTGTAAACCGCTTGTTGATGCCATCGGAAACCTGGAGTCCCGAGATGCCACATTGGCAGATTGCATGCTGGAGCTCATTCGTTGTGCACGGCAGATGTATCGAATTGAGTTGGAACCGGATGATGATGTTGGATTCTGGGTGCACGCAAAGGCGGTTTTCAACCGTGAATTTCACCACATGAATACAAGTACACACAACCTCGCTCTCTTCTTACATCCATTGTGTCGTAAGCTGGCAATTTCTCAGGCTGCCAAAGGACGAACGTTCGAACAGGTCTGTGGGACAGCTCTTGCCATTGCACGTCAATGGCGGAAGGATGCTGGATGGGCTGGACGGCTGGTTGAAGACCTGAAATTATACTACCACTGCAAGGCTCCATTTGTCGGCGGTCAAGGAAACGCAAAAGAGTGGTGGGAGAGTTTGAACATCTCCGCAGATGCACACCCTCTCAAAGTGCTCGCAATTGTTCTCCACTCTGTTGTTCCCCACTCCGCAGATGTCGAGCGGCTTTTCTCAAATCTCGGTGGTGTTCAAGGAGTAAAACGGTGCAATCTCACAGTCAGCACGTTTGAAACTCTCGGAAAATTACACGCCAACTACAATTACCATCTCCACCAACGAGCTCGGGCTGCGGGAAAACCAACTCGCCGTCGCCATGCACACATGCATACACGTGAAGCGGCAGGAATTGACATTGCCCTCGAAGCAGATCTTGAAGCAAATTTCACATGGACACCGCCCCTCTCGCTTACACCAATCGATTCCGACAGTCTCGAGGGGCCGGAAGGTATTACTGAAGAAGAAATTGACGCTGCATTTGACGAACTCGAGAAACACTCAGGGTTGACTGTCACGGTGATAGATCCGGAGTTGGAAGAGGACGTGGTAGGGGCTGCGCAGGCATATGATTTGCAAGAACTGGATCGTGTGGATCATGGCTTAGCCCCCACAGCATTCGAGGATGACGTGGAGATCGTTGAACCAGCATCAAGTCGAGTGGAAGCTTCTTGGGATGTCTTATCTATTCTTACAGCCAAGGGAATCTCATCTTCGTAGCATACTTGTGCTTATATATACCATGTTCAATTTTGCCAGACCTCCTACAACTCTGTAAACTCGCGAAATAGCGTTAAAAAATTCTGCCGAATTCTGCCACACCTGGCAATTGCCATTCTGCCTGGCAATTGGCAGAAGTGCCGCCAAAATAATTTTGCCCCCTGCACTACCTGTCCGATGTGTGGGGTGATGATAGTAGTCAGTCAGTCACGGTTGTTCCACTGGTGATCTCTGGAACGCCGATGAACGCCGTGCTCTTGGATACGGCCTCTTCAGATTTATATTGACAAAAAAGGACAAACAATATAAAAAAAGAAGCCAGAAAAAAAGAAGCAAAAAAAAAAAAGTCGGCAAGTTGTGGATCGACGTGGAACCCACACTGGCACGGCCACCGACCGACAGCGTTGAGTGCGTTCCCGACGAGATACGTGGGTCCGTGCGAAAAGAAAGTTCTCGTCCATCGCCTTTGTTGGGCGCCTTTGTACAGGTTTGCCAAACGGGGTAAGCCAGGCTCCATTTTTTCTTTCACTCGGTCGTTCAACCTTTGAAGAGCCTTGACCTTGACACCGAAGCGTCTCGTCGGAGAAGTGGGCTCAAGCGTGGACGCAATGGCTCTACAAGGCCTGCTGGACTTGTGTTCCTGGAGAGCTCACCATTGTTTTCTGGACAGTCGCTTTGGCATTAGTCGCTTTGACATTGGGTAACTTTTAAACTTTGGCCCTTTCCATTCAGCCTGGGGATATAATTCTGGTGACCGCTGAGATTTTCACTTGATGGATTACACTTTCCCTCCTCATGGTAAGTGACGTTCGTGTCTGTGGCCACTTGTCTCAATCCCCTCTGTAGATATGGACGACGTGTTCGACGACGTGTTCGACGACGACATGGACGTCGACACCATTGAACTCCCCACCATCCCTACACAATCCATCCCCACGGCGAGAACGAATTCTGCCGCCCAATGTCTTTCACATGATGTCCTGCATTACATGTTCGCCATGTGCTATCGAACATTGCGCAACCAACAGGTCTCATCCGTCCTTTCCCATGTCTGTCGATCTTGGCGTTTTACGGCATTGGCTTCGCCGTTCCTTTGGACAGAGACTTATATGAAGTGCAAGAGAAGACACCCTCATCACTCATTGGTCCAGCTTCGTTTGAAACGGTCCAAGAACCTTCCGATCAGCCTTCATATAAATATCCTTCGGCCGTTCGAAGAATCCGAATTGAAAACCATAATACTCCCTAACGCTTATCGCACTCGAAGGCTCATCATCATCGCCAGCAGTGATCTCCTTATTCCCATGCTTTTAAAGGAGCTCATCGCCGATATGCCGCTTCTTAGCCAGTTCACCTTTCACGTCAAGGGACAGAAGGACGGTGCACGGTTAGGTTTCACCAGAGAACCAGGCCCTTACGACATTGCTCTTGCTGCACCATTTCGCGTTCCGCCAGTCACCCGACATCTCCATATCGCTTGGTCCGATTGGGAGGTCACAAATCTCACGGGCTTTACTCTGGACTATTTCCCCGAGGCGATACGACCTACTGTCAAAGACGTCCATAGGATATTCTCTCTCAACCAATCGTCTATCAGACATATATCATTTCGAGGCTTCGCTCCTGAACTGCGCCTGGGCGAGAATAATGACGACAGTTGGCTCACCGTGATCAGCTTCCCCGCCCTCGTAATGCTCACGATCGGTTACATGCACGCCACGGACTACGCAGCCATTATAATCACCATGTTTGCCCCTAATCTTGTCTGCCTCACACTGCGAGACATTTATCGGCACCCTGAAATTGACACCCCTTCCAGTGCTTTGACTCAGCGGGAACATCTTGACGATGGGCCATCGAATGATGCTTCCGTTCTCGTTGCCTTACTCACCGTGGCTCAATCCATTAGAAGCCTTGTCTTGATTGGAGTGGAAGCTGATGAACCGCTTTGCGTGCAGTTCATGCAATCTAAGACCAATCTTCAAAGTGTTGTGTTGTACAACACCGAACCTGCCTTCATTCAGACTATCTGGACCTCACTCCCGCCACCTTCCGCACCCCCATCAGCTCCATATCTTGGCGCATCGCTCACTCACCTCGTGACCACGGATGCTTCCACCCCCACGATTTTGGCTTACCTCGCCCTGCGCACCGCCGCGAACCTCCCCCGAATGGAAAGGCTGACCGTCACGCGTGATTGTGCGTCGCCTGCACATTGGCAGCCAGATTTGCGACTGTCAGTCCTGGGACGCTTGGCTTTGGGCGCGGACATTGTCACTGTGGTACCCTCACCGGCAAACTTTAGAGTACATCTGCCGTGGCAGGAGCATGGGTTGCTTCACCATGGGGCGCTCGATCAGTTCACTTGGAATTGGCTGGGTCCTCCGCCGACTACCCGACTTTTCAATTCTTCCGAGACTTGAGGTTGAGAATTTGAATTCAGAAATGTTATAACTGTCACGACTGCCACGAACCTGACGAACGTAGAGTAGCAATGATACTATAACGTAAATAAAGATGTAAGCCTTAGTTATACATGCGATTACCCACTTGTGTTGCTGTTGCTGGAATGCCTCTTCAATCTTGCCCCGAACTCTGCCCCATGTTCGATGTGACCGAATTCCTGCGTCAACAACTGCTCAAGCGGATACATCTCGGAGACCTTGGTGTCGATGCCACCATCGAGTATTCCATTCTTTCAACCAAATACTCAGCCAGCCTTGTATTGCTAAATCATTTCTCGAGTTCGTCGCCAGGATTTTTTTTTTTTTTTTCATTTCACCCCCATGCTCGAAATCGAATAGGACGTATTGCTTCAGGACTGGGTCATACTGCTTCAGGACTGGGTCATACTATACTGTTTGACCATGTTCGAGCCCAGAAACCAGATCTTTTCTCATGCTTCGTAGCTCGCTGCTCGCCTTCGTTCTTCGGCGGATATGCGATTCCCCCTACCTTGTAGTGATCGCCTTTCAGCTTCGGGCCATCCACGACCTGGCCGAGGCCGTGGTGATCTATGGCGTGCTCAGGCTGGTGCTTTATACAGGAAGTCATGGGTGTATCTGACAATGACTGGGATGCCGTCCACAAATATCTTATCTACCCTTGACTACGCTTGCACCGATCCTAGAGCTTGAGCTCGAGCGCTTGAGCAGCCTACGTGGGTGAGAATTTATTCGAACACTGGTTCTTTTCATTTTCATAACCCTCAGAGTTATACCGTGACCGACAGACCTTATTGAGTCACGTGTCGGTACATACATACAAGATTAAAGTTGTTTGCTTCAGAGTCTTACCGTCGTGTTCGCGACCTCTGGGTACTCGCCCGCCCGCTCGCCCGCCCGCCCGAAGATGCCTCTTAGCAAGTCTCGCTCACCAAAACCCCCTTCCTACTTTCCGAGCCCGCCTTCCCAACGGCCATTTTTACCCCCTTCTCACTATGCCGCCGCTGCTGGAAGAACGTACTCCAGTCCCTTCAGTCCACCGCAAGTTGGTGAAATATTGGGTAGTGAAACATCTCGTCCCCCAACCACTCCTTCGAATCAACAAAACTCTTCGTCACTACGACGGAACTCCTTCGTGCCTATCTCTTATCCCTCCCAGCCCGAATCTTCGTCCGAACTTGATCTCCCCGTCTATATGAGCTCTGATGCAGTCAGCAAGAAGCCAATACATGCCCCTACCCCTGCGTCCAGCCCGCGAGCAAAACGCCAAAGTAACCTCGGTGATTTACCCCTCCTCGAGGCCCATCTTCTTCCGTCTCTCAGGGATACTATAGACCGCATGACAAGAGACCCGTCGCGGGTTCCAACAAACGCTGCGTCGCCACCCACCACTCCAGATCCCCCAGCTTGCGAAAGTCGCTCCCGGTCCGGATCACGTTCCACCGTTCCACCTGCCTCACCCCATACTCCAGTACCTCAGTCTCTGTCGACCCCCCAAGCGCCGACCGTTCAGGTATCATTCTCCACTGCCAAATCCGAGGAAAATCCTTTTGCCACTATTCCAATGCCCATAGAAACCTCAACGCCGAAGCAAAAACCAAAATTTGCACTAAAATCTGCGTTGAAATCACCAATGACCAAATTACAACCACAACGTGATACGCACGTCACTCTGCAATCGCCATCCCCAGCCTTATCTTTGCGGTCAGTAAGAAGTATCATTGGCGCGGTAAGGAGGCCGCCAACTCCTTCACAAGCTAACACCATCATCCCGATTATACTATCTGGGCCGTCAGCTCACGGTGAAGCGGCGATACTATCGTCCAGTAAAATGCCGTCAAAAGTATACTCCCAGATTCATGCACCTGATGATTCTCATTGAATCTGAATTTGACAGAGCACGAAAAGCAGCGAAAAAGCACACCCTAATCGTATCGTTCGTGCACGTTCGCGCACAGACCCGGGCACATCCCTTAAGTCGCCCGCCATTTTTCCTCAGCTTCCCGCAACGCCTCAGCCACACACCGCAAAGCTTCGCGACACACTCAGCTCATTCCATGATTGTGATGACGACACAGGAGAGTCGGAGTTTGAGTTTCGGTACGAAATGGAAGCAAGAGAGAGGAGGCGGTTGGTGGTGGCGAATGCTAGTGTCGCGCCATCGTCAAGCGAGAGTGATGGTGAGGCGATGGTGAGAAAATTTAGGACGAGATTGCCTGTCTTGACTGACAGATGGGGGCATGCGGGTCATGCGGAGGAGAAAGGATGGAAGAAGGCTGTGGGACTCGGTTTCGGTTTGGAGGGTGTTGGTGGGAGAGGGAACGAGATGCTTCAAGGTTCCGATGATGATTCAAGTGTGTACGAAGATCAGGAGCCGGAGCTAAACAAGACGACGGGCTCGGCCTGTGACTCCTACCCTTCGTCTCAATCTCAGTCGTCCAATTTCGATGAAAGCCATCGCAAGAGACGCGAGGCCTTGATCGGTCTAGTGAGTGGCCTTGAATTAGGGTTAGGGTCAACCTTTCCGGATGTTGCAAGGAGTGAAGAGAGTGATTATTGTGGGCAGGAGGGATTGGCGATCAGTGGTTCCGGTGACATGGGTGGCGGAGGAGGTAAGATAGACGGCGAAGTGTATCTTGCAAAGCAAGGCCGGAGGGAGAATGGTTCCGGAATCTTATTCGAGGACTGTATCCGTAAAGGTGATTCCAAGAAAGAAGAGTATGGTCGGGACAAACGAGAGGATGTTGCCATGGGTTCGTCTGTTCTTCCAATACCGACGTCTGGGGTGTCTGCGGAGGACCGCCGTTGCCAACGAAGCGCTCACCCCTTGCCCAAACGAGAATATGCATTTAATTGTTCAGAGCTTCTCTCGCCACAGGCCCGCTATTCGGTTGATACACCCTCATCCCGAATGGTACCTCAATCAACCAACGACAACGTCAATAAAAGAAGAGTATCCAGATCTCCCATCATCCGGCAACCCGTGGACATTGTGATACCAGCCGCATTGAAACGGTATTCCGTCTACGGGGCAACACATTCAAAATCCAAGGCTGAAAATTTATGTCGTGATGAAAACGCTGACGTAGGTGCTGAACGGGCCTACACTCGCCGTGCCGATAAGGTGAGCCAGGATGAAAGCTCCTATGCCGCAGCTGCACGTGAAAGGAAGGCTTTGGGAATACCGCCGTCCCAGTCTGATGGAGGTTTCGAGTCGGACGAGACGGGCATGCTACCACATGCTGACAGCATTTTGTCCTCTGTGGACAGTACGCTCTGGCTCGAGGACTGCGAGGAATTAAGCTTGGGTGCGGAGGAGTTGTTTAGGAAACTCAGCGGGAAAAGCGATGGCGCAATCTCCGAGCAGATCAATAAGGACTGCAAGGTCCTTCTAGACGAAGATCTTACTGCTCCGGTGTCAGTCTTGCGTGGTTCTATTTCCCAGAGCTCAAGTGCTTCATCTGTGTACGACAGTCCGCCAGCTGATCTGCCTTGGCAAAACGAAGATAGAGACGAGTGCATTCGTGTCCCGTCTTCGAAAGATGGAAGATGGCGGTCCACTCTCTCGAACACTACCTACGATTCGCTCCTGGAACAATATGGTGAACTAGAAATGCGTCGTCAAGAAGTCATTTGGGAACTTTGGGAGACCGAAAAAGTTTTTGTTCATGGTATGAAATCTATGGTGGAACTCTTCATCCGGCCGCTACGTGTGCAAAACACCCGAACTTGGATCTCGGGTGTGCCTCCGGATGTAGCACGTCTCTTCGATTGGCTGGAGGATATTGTGAATCTCCACCAACAAATATTGTCGGTACTCCAAACCTCGGTGGACGAGCGATCACCGATAGTCGAGTGCCTGGCGGTGTCGCTTCGAAATTATGCTGCCAAGCTTGAAGTGTATCAGCCATATATAGCGAAGTTGGAGAAGGCGAACGGGATCATTAAACACCTGAGACAGGAACGTGGAAGTGATTTTGGCGAATTTGTAAAAATACAAGAGAAGGCGGCTGGCCGTCATGGATGGAATCTAGATAGTTTCTTGATGGAGCCTTTGAACCGACTCGCAAATTACCCAGACTTTTTCCGGGTGAGTGTTGGGTCATTTCGCAAACGTGGCATGCTGATACCGGTTTTCTAGAAATTGAGAGATTTAACACAAAAACATCACCCAGATTTCTTACCGACCTTGTCCCTTTTTCACTCGACGAACATGGCAATCCGTGTCATTAATGAGGTCAAGGCTCGTGAAGACCAGTACGATCTTATCAAAGACATCTTAGGGCAAACACAAGGACTGCCGTCATCTATCCAGCTTGCTAGCCGAGAGCGACGATTGCTTGCTCATGGTCTGCTTCAACAAATTGTGGTTGATGGAACGGCTGACCTCCAGAGTTCCCATTTATCAGTCTCACGATCGGAAACTAACGGTGCTGCTGGACAGGACGTGACAAAACGGAATAGCAAACTTGTTGAGGCCATTAACGAGTGGGATGTGCGGCGTGGGCGGTCTGGATCAGTGAAATCGACAACGTCGTCAGGGACTGGTGTATCCTTCAAGTCTTATGAGACTAACTCCTCTGCTTCCGTTTTCCCAATCACGCCATCATCCGACCACTTTTCGTCTCGTTACAGCATTGTTTTGCCATCCCCGAAATTCAATGTGGACTCGGAATATACAAGTTCAACAAATGGGTATTCTCGTATTCTGAGTAAACGTACAACACCTACTTTCTATGCGGACGAGGAACTCGAGAAGAAGAGCAGATCAGTTCACGCCTTTGTCTTCACAGACCTCGTTCTCCTGACAAGTCCCATGACTTCTAGTGAAGCTCGGGACGATAGCCCAAAATGGTGCCTATTGGACGACATTGGATTGACCAGGGTTCTTGGTGTTACCGAGATTCCGCGGACTTCAAGTGCGTTTGCGTGTTCGAGCTTCAAGTCTACTCGGCTCACTGATTTGAGTAATTTCTTTAAGCATCAGGCCCGTTAATCGCCCTGGACCTTCTTCCTGTCGACGCCCGCAGTCTGGATACCGGTATGTTCCCAGACAGATCTCCTGTAACGTCTGTTTTCTTTGGCATTCCGGGAGAGATGCGCACCGAGTCGGAAGCATCTTGTGATCTTCCCGAGAGTGGCGACAACCTTCGACACAAATGGATGTCAGCGTTAGAGCAATGCTTCCAATTTTCTCTGCGATCGCTATCGCTTCCCATACGCGCTGGGGGATCTCTGGTGCGTGACCCGAGCCTCGACTTGGAGATGGATACACGGCAATCGGCTTTTGGACTCCCCTTGCCAAAAAGCCCATCCTTCCAGCAAACCGAGGAATATACAAATGGACAATTCAAGGATCCCAAGCAACTGGAAAGGGAGGAACGCGGATGGTGGTCTCTTCGATTTCGACAAGTGTTGCGCGAGATTCATCAACAAGACATACCTCCGATACCTATACGTAGCTAACTCCCGGCAATCATTGCATTTGTTCTGTAGCGGCACGTTTGCCGTATTGTACTCGTCGATATGTATACTTGAGTAAACAATCGGTCTAGCAGGTCATTGCAGACCAGCAATGACATTGGAATATTTGAATACTAGGACATCAATCTAATTTTCTTTGTTTCATCCTCTCTGTCCATGCTATCAGCTCTCCTTTTCTCTCCAGGTACCCATTTCGGTTCTGATAAAATTGCCCTGTATGTTTTCCGTGTCTCTGTACACCTTTCGTTATTCCTTTACAGAAACGAATAACCTCCTGAACTTACGAGCTCGCAATACAAGAGACTTGGCTGTTTTCGTAGACGATTCCTGAGCTATATTCTGAGCTACCCCGAGAAAAGTTATCCTGCCATCAAATGATAATCAGACAACCAACACTATCTTTCATTCTTACTCACAGATTTACAACATCTCTCGGTCCTCTCACATCGGCTCCTCTGACAACTCCTCCACTCACAAGAATCCCTTTCCCCTTCGTAACACGTGTCACCTCTCTCGCCGCTGCCCACCAGTTTCGCTTCACCCCAGTAGCCCCACCCTCATCTCCAGCCTCGATATGTCCAGGGTCGCTCTCCCCGCCAATTGCACCCGCGTAATTTATCTCAAACACTGCGCCATTCTTGATCGCCGTTCGCACAAGCGTGTGCTTGAGGTGGAACGGCAGCCGTGGCTGGGTCAGCGGAACAGCGATAATGTGGGCCGTGTGCGGTGAAGGCAGGCTATGCGTGAGACATGCCAGAGAAAATGTGTTGTGTGTTGTCGGTGTCAAGGCTATCAGATCGTACGCCATGAGAATGGTGTCGTTGGCGCCGGTCTGCCAGGTGCAGATGGAGATGGCCGCCAGTGAGGCAATGCAGATGCATCATGAGCGAATGGTGGCTCACCAGACCAAACCCCTTTTCACTGTCATCGTCCAGGATAATCGTCAGTCGCTTCAGGAGGATGATTCCAGGTCTTTTCCGTAGCTGAGAGAGCAGCCCGTCCAGGACGTTAACGTGCGACTTGCCGTCAAACTTCTTATAAGCGACCTGGCTAAGCGCAATCACAGAATATCCTACTGTCCAATTTCCACATTAGAATAGTGTTGTAGTACGGACTGGTGAGAGCGAATTAAGGACTGACAATGAACCAGCAGATCCAGTCGTGCTTCAATCGCACTGAGCTGACCAGCGCCGTACGCGACAGAGGAAGGTTCCTGGGCTCGTTTTCCTTTGGATTTTCTGGACTGATTCCCTGTTTGCGCTGAGGGGCCAGGACTGGGTACGGGAACATTTAAATCGAAGAACATTTCGACAAATTTAGATGGACAAAATATCCAAATATGTACATAAAAATTCCCGGCGTATTCCCATATAAATAACCGGTACTCCATATAGTAGCTCCGGTGTGCCTGTGGGAGCACGTGCTCCCATTTTGGGGCTTGTACGCAACCCACCATAATCCCTCCTCAGCTAGAATGGCACCCATAGACAAGCCACCAGCAGCTGCACCCATCAACTGCAAGCTGCTCCTGATAGGCAACTCGTCAGTTGGAAAGAGCAGTTTACTCCTTCGATTCTCAGACCAACAATGGTTACCGGAAGACGAATCTAGTGCAACTATTGGCGTTGACTTTCGAGTGAGCATATTGATTTGATTCCCATTTTTATGGGTCTTCATGGGTATGGACGATGTGTGATCAGGTACTGAGTGTTGCGCTATTTTGCTATGCTTAGGTGCACAAGATGACTGTCAAGGGGAAGAAGGTCAAGCTGAGCATATGGGTACGTTTATAGTCACTTGTCTGTTCATGGAACTGTGGAGCTTAGATTTGGAGTCAAGGATACGGCTGGACAGGAACGTTTCCGGACAATCACTTCATCGTACTACAGAGGTGCGCAAGGGATCATATTAGGTCAGTTTGATTTTCGTCCTGGAAATATGGATATTGTTCAATGTCTGAACAGTGTACGATGTTTCGAGCCGGGAATCATTCGATGCTCTTCCTCGGTGGTACTCGGAGCTCGAGACCTACGTCTCAAATTCCGTGGTGAAGATCCTGGTAGGAAATAAGGTGGACAAGGTACGAATGAATCTACTTGTTCACTCACATTGTGGTTGACTGCTGCGGCAGGAATTCTCCCGCCAAGTACCCACGGCTGAAGGCGAACAATTCGCTACACGAATGAACTCACTCTTTATTGAAGCTTCTGCAAAGACCGCCGTGGGCGTGCATGAGGCCTTCCAGGAGGTCGTTGAGAAAATTCTCGACACCCCAGAGCTGTGGGCGCCCGTGACGCCCGACAAGGGCGGGCAGGCGAAGCGAGGTGGTTGGGGCGCGGACGGAGAGATGCCCGGAACTATTGACCTGGGGAAGACGCAGGACGATGATGGCGGGGCGTGCTCCTGTTGATAATATCCAGACACGGTGACATACGGAAACCGATTGGCATATACATATTCTTGATGACCCAACTTTTCTGTACACCCGACAGAGAGGACTTCTATTTTACCTTCCACGCATTGTAATGTTTGATATTTCGGGGACTTTACAGAGAAGGGTTCACTTTACGTGAGTAAAGGTAATATTCAGGAATAATACAAGTCGTACTACTTTCTCTATTGGGTCACAACATGGAAAAAAAACTCCCGAGCTCCGAGATCGAGTCGTCTTCGCGAGGCCGGAGCTTTCGCTTAACTCGACATGTATAACCCACAACTGGACACTTGACGCTCTCGCCGCAGTCTTGGCACCCACGTTGATTCATTGATAGATGAAGTTGTACCTGAGAGTCCAGCAGAAATATCAGCCGGGTTCTGGCAATCCCTATATGGTATAGCTAACCGCGAGAGAAGGTGTGGAATCGCCGAAAGTTGAGGTCCATATCTATCAGCGAATGGGGTCGGATTTCGAGGTGAGATGAGAAGGTGGACAAGCATACCGCGCAGCGTTGTCGTACAGCTCAAACAAGGGAATAGCAAGAAGTTTCATGTTTTTCGGAACCGCAAGGACTTCTGATCCCGGCAGGAACATGAATAATGAGGTGGGAAGAACCAAAGGCTCGGAGCACGTACTTCGTTCAGGCATCTGTACAAGGAACAACTTTTTGCATTCTTTAGGTTTCGTGATGTGAGCTGGGATGAACGGATACTATACATATTGTGTGATGAGACTGATTGTATACAACAGGTCACAAGGGGTACACACCATGAATGTCTCGAAATTGGGCCTCCACCACTGGGCAAGACAGTCGCCAATCTCCCATTCGTTGTCTACCCCATGGGAGGCATTGAATTGACGTGAGTCCGTCGGCGGTGCGAGCCGATCGTCCAGTCGACGTTTGAGACCATCGATTTCATCTTCACCTGGTTTGAGATAGTCTCCGGGTCTGAACAAAATTTAGCGCTGAGAAAGTGGATATGATGATGATGATCCGCGGAGACTGTGGAAATGGCTGGGAACAGCGAAGAATTTGAGGGGATACGTACAGCTTAAAGAAGGCATTCGCGATTTGGAGCATGAGAATATGGGGATGGCCGTGGTCGTGCACGACAAGGATTCCTTCCACCGTGCGCCGCATTCCAAAGTCCTCATAGTTGTTCTGTAACCGCTGAAGCCTGGCGGAGACACTTGGATCTTCCTCCGGTTGAGCTTCTTTGGTACTGGCCAGGGACCAGTAAGTACGTGTACTAAGCGGCCAGACCAGCTGACGACCAGTTACCTGAACGTAAAGTTGGAAAGTGGGTACCTTTTACGCCCATCAATGAATCAGATGATGCACGGAGGATAACGAAGCGATACGCACAGCGCGATAGTGTTTGACATGGTGGTCCAAAAAGTGAAATTATTGACCCTGTGATTGGCTGCGGTGTATTGCTCCCTGAAAGTCTACTCCCGGGCCAAGCCTAGATCTGAGGGTTTTACTGCTCTCGGTCATGCATCTATCCTTCAAAATCAGATAACAACAGATATGTCTGCTCCACAAGGGGCCTCAGCCGGGTCAGCCCCACGACGTGTGCGCTTCTCGACCTTCAGCCTGATGTCCTCGCCTCTTCGCGGCAGCCCTCACGACACCGACCCATCCAGGGTGGGTCCGACTTTCAGAAGAGTACGCGCAACCCAGGATGGCTTAGACGATGACCTGCAACTTGTGTCAAATTTTACCCCTTTACAAAGTGAATCCCCCTTGCGGCGGGCAGGGTGAGTCCTTTGCTTTCGTGTCTATCCCGTGTTTTTTGCGCCATTTCATGCCCGCTTTTCGACCAGACTCTTGCAGCCTATCAGCCATGCATCCTCTTATTCGCCCAGGACTATGGTTATGCCCCATTCTCAGGACACTATCCGTTTGAACACCGTCGAGCTCTCCAACATGTTGATGTCCGCCCCCTTGAACGCCGACGCTCCCTCTTCGTCCATTCCATCACAAGAGGGAAATTCATTCATTTTCCCCGCAGTGGGAAAGACCTCTGGAGACCCACCATCGGAGGCGGCCATCCCTGCCTGGTCCGGTCTCCGACCGCAATCATCTCATTCCTCCCTCCGCAGCACTGATTTGTCTGCTTCAAGCTCGTCGTTTACATCAAGTCGTGCGTGGACTCTAACGCCGAGGGTTAACCTTGTGTCTCCATTCCAGCCCTCAGGTCTTTCTCTCCTCCTTGCTCGTCGCCCACCAAGCGAACAGGATTCACGGGGTGCTTCTATTTCGTCTGACACGACTAGTCTCACGGAATCTATGCCAACTCCCACTGCAGAGACTGGGCCCTTCGAGGCCCCTCACATTCCCCAACAAACAGAGACGGAGCGCCGTGACCTCACACCGTCGTTTCAAGCTCGCATTCCAACTTCACAAAAGGGGATCGAAGTGGAAGATCGCCATCAGAGCATCTCACCTCGTGAGAATACGAGCGACCGTCCAGAAACTGTTCCCTTACTTGGTAATTCCTACCCCTCGTATTCCCAAAACGGGCATGCACACTCTGGGCCGAAGCCTAATGTCGACAAGGGTACCGTTCAAAGACTTTCCGGCCAAGTCAAAGAGGCCGTGAGTCTAAAAAATCTTGAACACGTCCTCGTCACCGCTTTCAAGTCTTTACCCGCCGTGATATTGGGTTCCCTGCTCAATATTCTCGATGGCGTATCTTGTGGGCGACCCGGCTATCTGAACAATTATCGTGTGCTTATGCTGATGATAATGTATTGGCAGACGGCATGATCATCTTCCCTGCACTAGGCGTATTCGCGGGCCTCGGCCCAATGGGTGTTTCAATTTTTTTTATCTCGTAGGTGTTTTATTGAAAAACCTCCCTGCATTCCGGCTATAACTTCTTCTAAATCGCCAGAACTATTATTGCTCAGCTGGTGTACACGTTTGGTGGAAGCAGATTTGCTGGTGCGAATGGCAGCATGATGATTGAAGTAGTGGTATGTACATTCCGTCTGTCTTTGCAATGCTTGCGGTATCTCCCGTATTTTTCTTCCCAAGTCTTATATGCGTATTATATGTCTCTTGCTGATGGCAGACATGTCACATCTTCATAGCCCTTCTTTCATATATTGGCATCAAGCATAGCACAGCAAATCGGTGAGGATAAGCCGCGCGAAATAATCGCAACCACTTTGGTAGCTTATGCTTTGTCATCTACGTTAACTGGTAAGTCTTTTTATTTCACAAGCCCACCTCGTAGTGGTTATTGAACATTCCGTGTGACGACAGGTATTTCATTTTTCCTCTTGGGTGCTTTGAAGTTGGGAGTTGTCATTGGGTTCTTTCCGCGGCATATCTTGGTTGGGTGAGTGTCATTGATATGCTAGTATGTCGTCGCGATTGACGCTTCGGTTATGTATTTTCTGCAGGTGTATTGGGGGCGTTGGAGCGTTCCTTATTGAGACCGGGTAAGATAAATTGAAGATCCCCACATACCGATCTCACTCTTCCATGTATCCCTTTTCATCAGACTCACAGTCAGCTTACGCATTGATGACGACGAATTTACTATGTCATGGGAAACGTTCAAATTTGTATTTCTCAATTCGCACAACTTCGCACTTTGGGCTATCCCCTGTGGCCTGGCAATCCTCTTACGCGTCATTACACATAGATATCACCATCAGCTCATTTTCCCCCTCTGTTCGTTTGTTTTATTAATTTTGCTTTCATACGAGTGCTGAATCCGAAGATCCGACACAACAGATTTTATTGTTATTCCGGTTATGTTTTACATTATCGTAGCCGCTGCAAGGTTGGATCTAGCTCGTTTACGTGCGGACGGCTGGGTGTTCGATATGGGGACTGCCGGCCAGGAATCATGGTATAAGTTCTACTCATATCTTGGTGAGTGCCACGTAGGACTCACTCCTGGTTGACGTACCATATTGAGCTTGATGAATATGAAGACTTTGGAGCAGTCAATATTGCGCCCTTGTGGTCGACTCTGCCAACGCAGTTTGCATTGTACGGTGCACTCCGAGAACCTTACCTCTCCACTAATTTATTTCTCTATCCACAGGCTATTTTTCAACATTTTACATCCACCTCTGAACGTCCCAGCACTTGGTAAATGCCAATCTTTGACAAATTTCGAAATAACCTGAGTAAATCGGCATTATCCCAGCTGTCTCGCTGAACGAAGACGTTGATACAGACCAGGAACTAGTGGCACACGGCTATTCGAACCTGTTATCAGCCGCCTTCGGTACTGTGTAAGCCCGCAACCCTAGTAATTTGCCTTTATACCCTTATAAAAACGATTGGTTAGACCAAATTATCTGGTTTATGTGAACACCTTACTGTGAGTTTCAGGCATAGCGTCCTGGGGTTGAGCTAACCAGGAAGTTTAGCTTTTACCGTGTTGGAGGGGGTACCCGCATCGCTGGATTTCTCTTGGCAGTGGCAACGGCTGTCTTACTTTTTATTGGAACTGGGCCGATTGCCTTTATTCGTGTGTCTCCTCATTATCATTTGTGAGGTTGATCGTAATATTTTCTACAGCGGTTATGGTCGTGGGAGCTTTGATCTTTGTCTTGGGCATTGATCTGGTCAAGGAAGCTCTCTGGGATACGAGGCATCGTGTTAGCAGGTGTGATAGCAAATATCTAACTTAACTTCATTTGCTAACCAGGGTGGTTCACTTCAGAATGGAATATATCACGATCGTGAGCATCATGGTCGCGATGACGGCATGGGATTTCGTGATTGGAGTGTTGTTTGGAATTATTGTCAGCTGTGAGTCGTTGGACGTGCCTACAAGTGTAGTTGTCTCTGTTTATGGGGACATGTCTGGTAGGTTTCTTTTTCGTCATACAGAACTCTCAACGGGAGAGCATCCGTGCGTTGCATACTGGTGAAACCGCCATGTCGACGGTTCGCAGACCTGGCACTCAGAGGGCATATATTCGCGAAGTTTCGAAACAGACTACCATCCTGAGACTGCAAGGTGTGCTTGTCCGCCTGCACGTCACTTCATGCGAAATGCTGAAATGATGACAATATTCAGGTTTCCTATTCTTCGGGACAATTGCATCGGTCGAACGAACGATCCGCGATGCCATCGAGGGTCCTTCTTGGCATCATAACCCGGTCCGCTTCCTCGTTCTTGATCTATCGCTGGTGGCAGGCGTGGACATGTCCTCTGCGGAAGCATTTGTGCGCATTCAACGATTGTTGGCTTTGAAGCATACCACCCTCGTGTTTTGCGGGTTTTTGGCCGATTCTGCAATCGGGAAGGCGCTCCAGAGCGTTGGGGTGCTTGGTGCAGAAAGGGTCGAGCTGTTTTCGACTTTCAGCGATGCAATGGAATGTGAGTTCCAAAGTCACTGCTCTCTATTGAATTGATCCATCGGTTTCCAGGGACAGAAAACGCTTACTTGCGAGCGTGGTTCCGCTCGCAACAGACGGGAGTAAGCTCGATGGTCGGTATGTAATTCCTTTTGTCTATCTTCTCCGTATCGAATCTTCTTACTTGGATGGCATAGCGCTACCTGGACGTCAAGACGCGGATATTATATTCCAGCGATCTCTGGCTAGTTCCCCCAGATGGTCGCATTTGGACGATGCTGGGAACCGCACAATTGCACATGGTCAATTCAGAAACGTTCTCTTGTTAACCTATTCCTACTGAAAATCATGTAGAAACCAGACTACCTATGGAACATGGATGTGGTGCGGAGCCGTACAACACACTCCTCAAAGCGTTTTCCTCCTATAACGAAGTGAATTTTGAACAATACCAAACCCTCACACCCTATCTGGTGCGTATGGCTGTTCCCGAAGGGCTTGTGCTGTGGAAGCAGAATGAGCAGTCGGACGGGCTTTACATCATTGAATCGGGGATCCTGCGGGCGATATACAAATTCTCAGACCACACGCCCAGCATCGAGGAGTCTATGGTGCCTGGGACGCTCGCTGGGGAGCTTTCTGCCCTCTCTTCTCTACCTCGGAATGCGACAGTTATTGTGGAGCGGCCGGCTGTGCTTTGGAAGCTCAGCATTGACAACTTACGACGGCTGGAAGCAGATCACCCAGAACTAGCTCGGACATTTATGCAACTGGTGCTCAAAGGTGCATATCGGAAAACTTACTTACGCGGCTTGTCTCGTCTAATGTCCTTTCTAAGCGGCGAAAATCGATTACGACATGTTACTTTCGGCTTTGGCCTCGAGACAATGACTTGGTTACTATATTGGCGGGGCATTTACTGTTGGTTCGTGACGCGTGGGGACGGATGAAAATTTTACAATGTGATAGTGTTGTTATCTTGAAGCTTTGCTATCATGACGATCGATTGTGAGTTCGTTTTCAAACGGGGACAGACTTTCTGGCGTGAGGCATGAGTCAATCGTCATACATGGTTAGCCTCATCGGTGAGATACTAATTCTGTGTTATCTCACCGATACCGACGTTCTCTTGGAAACGCTATCATGTGAGACCACCGCACGATAACCTTCTACTAATTTGTGGTTTTTTCTTTCTTATCGGGAGTATCCTCTTTGGACGAGTACAGACCACAGAAGGCGATCCTGTCGCATGCAATTTCTGCTGCTTCGGATACCGAATTCTCCTGAAAGATAAGGATTTTCCCATTGAACCCTATCATCCGCGTGCTTTACCCCCAAGAATCCCCGACCGTTATCGTTGGCAACACAATCTAGCCCGGCCTAACACCAGAAGAGGTTACGAACGGAACAACGGGATACGGAAGCCTATCTAATCCAAAGAGAAATTTCTGAGCCGTAAAACTAAACGTGTCCCAACTAGCAACATATTGCACATAGTGATACATTCAAATTGATTGCTACGTACTACTGTACCTTATCTTAGTCCAGGGGACGTTGCTTATCGCTCGCAATCGTTTTTCAAGAATCGTGACGGATATGTAAAGTAAAAATGATCCACGTCGCCTTTTCAGGCTGCCGATCGAGGACAGAACTGACGAGGGCGCTCTTCCTCTTCACCTGGTTTGCAGGATCTCCATAAGTAACGAGAACTGTTCCGATTATTCTATGCCTGCGTGGCAAGAGTTGATGTCAACATAAGTCACCTCCCAGATCGTAGGCGCCAACTCCTTGAATTGGGGCTCCCGGGCCGGAAGTGTATCGCGTGTTTTTATCAGCTGTACGTACATTGAGCGAACTACGCAGAATTTACGCCGTAGGAATGAGGGTAAAGGATAGGTCACGTCAGCGTGGGTGTGGTTCAAGATTGAGTTTGTACACTCTATTTGCGTTGTGAAAAAGGGCATTCTGCACAATGAGGACAGCTTGCTTTTCGGTCAGTTCACGATGGTTGACTGATTGTGCCAGTACCTATATCAGAGCATACCCTGAGTAAGGAAAATAATTCCGGGACACGTGCTCACCTCATATAGCGCTTCCCTGGCTTGAATGCTCCCGAGGTAATATGTCTCGGGCCACCAATGTCCATCCGCTACGCCACAATATCATGTTTGGTTATGGCTGGGGAATTACGACTCGGAGTGGGTAGAACTCACTACTCCACAGTATTTTATTTGTAGGACACAACTCAAGCATCTGTCGAACCGTTTCTCGTTGGCCATGCCCGGAAACTAGAGTAAAGATCTCGCCAAAGTCCATATATACATTTTTGTACACCGATGTCAGGTACGCTGCTTCGCGAGTGAAGGGATAGGAGGCGTGGAGGAGGATGAACGTGGTATCGGGGTATGCCTTGATGATAGGTTGCAAGTGAGAGGGCGAGGAACGGGTGAGATCGATGTCATTGTCCCCGAGGCCAGTGTGGAACTGGACTGCGAGACGGCCGTGTCATTCGAAGGTGAGATGGATAGACGGGAGTCGGCGATGGCGTACCTGGTTTGTTGAATTGTCCAGCCACCCGAAGCGCGGTGTGGATAATATGGTCATTGAGAGCTTTGTGGGCTAACCGAATGGTATTCATAGCCTTGTACATTTCCAAAAGTTCGTCAATGTTTGCGATTATGCTCTCGACTGAGCTTGTGCCCGATATATCTAAGCCGGTGCGGTAGCAGGCTATGGATTTGAATGCCACGATTTCATCGGAGGCGCCGCAGGACATTAGTCTCGTGACTAATTCTTCATTGAAGGGTTGCAGGAAGCAATCGGTTGACGTAGCATGAGGCCCATGTAGGGACAGCCTATCGGGTGTGAAAATATGTTTCAGAACGTCCTGAGTTGATTGACCCTGAGTTATCGCTGGGAATAGAGAAAAGACTGGTCATACGTAAATACCTCGGCTAATGTTTCTATCCTCACGATACGCTTCGTTGGGCTGTGAGTCCACTGATCGTGCCAGCGATAATGCTCGGCCAGTTCTTTTACACCGAGTCCGTCATCGATTAAAATGCACTGTATCCGAGTGGGTTGGAAGCACGTCCTGCACAGATCCAAGTAATCGACTTTGTCTCTGGATGATTTGAAGTCATCCCAAGAAAATACTTTCCCTTCCTCTGCTGGTGATCGGTTATACAGTTTGCTCAGCTGGTCCGTGGCACGAAAGCAAGCCAAGGTGTGGATGGAATCTGCGATTGCATCACCTTCTGCTTCGGATATTATACCTTCGAGGGGAAAGGCAGAGCGATGTTGAGCTTTGAGAAGGGGGTGAGCGTGGTTGTCGATAGCTGGATAATGAAAAGAGGCATTGTACAGTTCGGAGTATTCGATGGTGGTTGACAACGCTGTCATGACGAACGTGTAACGGAACGAGTACAGATACGACTAGTATCTGTTATGAGCCCGCAGGTAGGATGAGACTTGCCGGACTGGTAAATTTTAAGCTTGAGACGAGGCTACTTTTCCTGGGACTTCCTCACGCTTGACCTTGGCCGCTGATAAGGTCGATAAGGTCGTGAATTGATCTCGAGGACATGGCCTGCAAGTGACCAATTAGGTCACGACAGCGCAACTGCTTGAGAGAAGTACTAGCCACGGTAATCCGGCGTACACGTTATTTCTCTTATCGCTGAATAATGGGGTATGCCGTTGATGTCGGTAAAGATGTAAAGATTGTGAGCAAACGGCGTCGCCATTTATTCTCTCAAGGTTAGGAGTCAGGGCCAATTTAAAGTTTATACTTTGCATTATTCGGCCGAAAGCCTGCAACAGAGATGTGCAGGTGGTGCACAAGACATTGCCTACAGTCTGACGCAAGGTTGACGGTGGTCTGTGACGGGCCTTACGACACCCACTGGCTCCAACAACGCTGCGTCAACGGTCAGAAAAAGGGTTGTTCAAGCCATGAAGCAAAGCAAAGCAAAACACAAAGCACAGCAAAAAACACACGACGATGTCGCGTGACCGGTTTCTGAAACCGGTCTCCTCCCTTCAAAAGCCTGTCCGAGTCGCTCCTGCTTATTCTCTTATCTACCTCCCAACCACCACCCCCGTTGTGTCCAAAGACGCTGCCCGTCGTCGTCTTTGATCACAATGCGCAATTTATTAGCTGCCTTGCTCGTCGTCGCGGGACTTTCTGGCCCTGTCCTCGGTTTTGTGGACGATCGCAGTTCCCCAGTTAGACGTCGCAAGACACTCGGTTTTGGTCCCGTGCACCCTCATGCCGTCTTCTACTCCAATCCCTTTCAGATCAGCACCAACGGCTTCTTACCAATGCCCGCTGATTCTGACCCTTTTGATGTCGCACTTCGGTTCCTGGAAGATACCCTTGGTGATCAGTTGTCTGAGTCGAATACTTTTGCTATTCGCCAAGACTCGTACACCGACAGAAACACTGGTGTCACTCATATCTATGCTCGCCAAATCGTCAATGGGATCGAAGTGGCTGACGGCAACATCAACATCAACATCAAAGACGGCTGGGTGCTTTCATTCGGCAACTCTGTACGTGACAAACAGTCCTCGCGTGACTTGGCCCCATATACTCATTCCCCCCCGTTTCCACCCGTATCCAGTTCTACAAAGGGCCTATTCCCCCGCCATTCACCGACGTTCTTTATCCAATTCACCATGATCCTCACGGCGACTATTGTCGCCAGTTGGCCAATGAGCTGAGAGACCGTCAAGAATTGGCCCGACAGCTGTCCATGCAGGGTTCACAAGTCGTCATGGAGTCAGGTCACCACACGAATGACATCATCGCTCCTCTGGATTATCTTCATGAGTGGAACTGTGCCAATATTCACGCCTTCAAAGGCACCGACGACGACGACGACGTGTTGGTCACTGATCCACGGGAGGCCCTGTTACACTTCATGGCTGTTGCGACGCCGAATGAGCAAGTCCTCCAGGACATCGTGGCGAGGTTCCGGGAACTCATCAACAACATGACGTCGTCATTCGAGACTCATTTCGTTGGCTCGCATGAGACCATGATCGAACTCATCGACAACGTTCCGGATGCAGTCAATCCCGTGAAGACGAAACTTGCCTATGCGCAAATTCCTGACGGTGCTTCCACAGTGCTTCGACTAGTCTGGCGGGTGTGTACCTTTCGAGTGTGTTGTCTTTTTTCCACCGCTCACCTTGATATTGCCATCAGTTCGAAGTCGAGATGCAGGACAACTGGTACGAAGCAACTGTTTCTGCTACGCGACCCTATACCATCGTCTCGGTTGCGGATTGGGCTTCAGACTCGGCTCTCCCTCTTCCTCCAGTTCTCAAGGAGCCTGCGACATACAACGTCTTCGTTTGGGGAATGAATGATCCATCGGAAGGTGATCGTTCCATCGTCAAGGAGTACATTGATACCATTGCCAGTCCCGTTGGGTGGCATTCGCTTCCATTTGCTAACGACCCGGACTCGGAGTTCAGGGGGAGAGGCTTCAATAATGATTTTTACAGGAATACCACGACGACTTGGGGTAACAATGTCGGTCCTACACAGTTGTGACACAACAACGTTCGCTCTAACTAATGTTTTCCGCTCTCTCTCAGGTCTTCGCGCAGGAGAATTGGCAAGGTGTCAATCAGTGGCAAATGAACTACCGTCCGGATGGCGGCGAGAGTTTGATCTTTGACTTCCCGTACAACCCCAAGGTGACGAACAAGAGTGAAGCTCTCGATGAAGCCAAGAAATATATCAATACCACCGTTACCCAACTTTTCTACACCACTAATATGATCCACGATCTTTTCTATAGGTGAGCTCTCATCGAAATTTTAGATCTCTCCACCTCAGTTTGTGGTCGCGACTCACTCTCTCTATAGATACGGCTTCGACGAGGTGTCTGGCAATTTCCAGCAGTATAATTTTGGCCGTGGAGGTATGGAGAATGACGCTGTCATCGCGAACGCCCAGGACGGCAGCGGATACAATAATGCCAACTTCATGACTCCCCCTGACGGTCAGAACGGACGTTGCCGAATGTATTTATGGAGCACGGCCACGCCTTATCGGGATGGCGACCTTGAGGCCGGAATTGTCATTCACGAGTTGAGCCACGGATTGAGCACACGCTTGACTGGTGGTCCGGCGGCATCGGGATGCCTTGGTTGGGGTGAATCCGGTGGAATGGGCGAGGGCTGGGGCGGTAAGTTTTCAGGGTTTCCCCTTTCTTTTTGCGGATTTGCGGATGATTGATTGTGTTGCCTAGATTTCTTGGCGACCGTCATCAGGAGTAACAGGAGCTATTCTGATTATCCCATGGGGGCGTGGGCTGCTAACAAAGCCGAGGGTATCAGGAATTTCCCCTATTCCATGGTAAATCCGTCGTGACATTTTGGGTTTTTGAGTATTTTCCCCCCTTACCCCTTCATTGTTTCGCAGAATCAGACCATCAACCCCTCCACCTACAAGACGCTTGACAAGCCTAGTTACTGGGGTGTTCACGCTGTTGGCGAGGTCTGGGCTGAGATACTTTGGGTCGTCACCCAACGCATGATCGCCAAACACGGTTATACCGATAACTTGTTCCCGCCGACACCGTTACCCGATGGGACCATTCCCATAGGCGATTTCTATCGCAAAATCGAATACACTGCTTCCGGCAAGCCGATGCCGCTTGTCCCTAAACACGGAAACTCGTTGACCGTTCAGTGCGTGGCTGGTTCTCTCTGTCGTCCCTCGTCATTTTTTCATTCTTTCTGTACATGACGGTGGACGACAAATAATATCCGTCATGTGGACTGATTTGTTTTGTGAATGACAGATTGGTATTGAACGGGATGAAGCTGCAGGCTTGCCTTCCGTCCTTCTTCGATGCACGCGATTCGATCATCCAGGCTGATCAGGTTTTGACCGGGGGCGAGAATTACTGTGAATTGTGGCAAGCATTTTCGCAGCGCGGTCTTGGGCCCGACGCGCGTGTTGAGGGAAGGACGCCCTGGGGTGGAGGGATCAGGACGAATGTGCGTATATGTTTTTTTTTTATTCCTTTCCTCCCACGCTGCTCGTACTGATGTGTTGCACGGCAACTACACAGGACTTTGGAGTGCCTTTAGCATGTCGGGAGGAACAGGACCCTGAGGAACCCTGAATTCAAGTTTAGATGTGCTTTTAATTGAGGGAGGATGATGCATGAGTAATTGGAATTTCCCTCGATCGTTCTTGATGATACATGATATCTAGACCGGTCCATATATATGATACCTATAATGGTGTATTTGATTTATGAAGGATTTCTCTACTTCGTCGACACCAACATAACACTTCATTAAGCTTCATTGTGCGACGCTAATCAAGCACTATGAGGGTTTCCACTGGACAAAACTAAGGCTGAGCATGTCCAATCACCCTGATGCACCCTGATGCATTTCTTTTCATGCTGAGGCATTGTATTTCATGGTGCTGCATCATGCTGCCAGTGCACAGGGAATAATTGATATGTGTTGGGAATAGCGGAAAGGATTAGTAATCCGTATCACGTGACCCCGGAACCTGTCCAATGAATAATGCTGAAGCGCAGCAGTTATTCTACTTACCACTAGTAGATTTAGCTAGTAGTATAAAAGTGCTCTCAGAGAGAGGTAAATACAATTCAATTCCACATAAATATCTTAGTGGTCAATAACCACTGCACTACCATATATTCCAATAGGTTATTGTTACATTTTTCAACTCCGCAACTCCGATTCCGACTCCACTACCCACGATGACGATTCCACTTTACCATACCTTCCTTTTTCGTTCCCCTTTACCTTTTGTCTTCTTTTGGACATTGTTGTTTATTCTTGTCCTTGTTCTCTTTTCTTCCTTTCTTCTTCTAGAACAATCCAGACCGACCATGGACACATCCCCACGTTACCTTGCTGTACCCGAATAGTCTCCTTGCCGACGGACATCATCGCTATTGTCTTTTCCCTCGCCCTGACATATTGTTGACTTCATCCCACGACAAACCGATTCACAATGGCTGTACTCCCGACACAGCTCATTACCGTAATCGTTATTGGCAGCATTGCCATCACCTTCCTGATCGGTTTCTACTTTGTTATGATCTATCTTTGGCATCGGCATCGAAACCCTTCCACCATTGATACTTCTGACTTCCACCTCAACAATATCTCGACACGTAATTGACAATTGCCATTCCCGGATATATGGTTTCCACTTTCGTATTCTGTGCCTACCATTATCCTCCCTGACGATCCGACGACATTCCTCACCTGCACGCATGCCCTGGACAATCCTCGATCACGGGACATTTCACTGTTCTCTCTAATCCGACCATTGCCGAAGCACATTCTTTTGGACTTCGACCACAGACCATACGACTTCCCAAACAGTGAACCAACCCCTATCGCATATTGTTCGCACGACACCGCTTCAATGCAGTACCTGACGACTTGTTCCCACAGCTTGTCACTCGTGCCATGACTCGAAACCTGGACCCACATTCATTTAACCTTTTCCATCTATAACCTTGATATCTCCCACACTCGTTTACAATGATACCCTTTCTTGGACGAATACCGACATCAAGTGGACCTTCTTGTTCCACAAACAGGACAAGACACCGCTCCTCGATATGTCATCAACAGACATCGTCATCCGGTACAGCTTATGCTGTTCATATGTCTGACCTCGACTAGCCCATTGTCCTAGTTGGTTTTTTCCTCTATACATTCCTTCATTTTCTTTCATACCAACCTTGCCGCTATATCCATGCTACCTCAAGACACCCTCATTGCCAACCCCACACTGGACGATACCCATCTTTGACCCGACCGTGCAACGCACTTGCCAAACTGCGCACTTGCCTGTTACAGCAAGTGTAGACCCCGAATTGGCAATTCTGCTTGTCACATGATCCGATGACAAATCATCCGAGTCATCCGGACCTCTTCTATCCTCAATGACACCCGGGCCTCCAGTTGGATCACGAGAACATCGACATGAGGACGCCTCATGTACGCCTCATGGTGAACACATGGTAGAGTTGGACATGTTGTGGCTTCATGGTTGTATTCCTATTTACCTCCCCTCAAGACCAGCCACTATATGTACTGTTCTTGTTGTTGGTTCGGACTTTTTCTTCTTTTCCTTTCCTTACGTTTAGTCTGGTTCTTGGGGCAGACTCATCTTGTTTTGGGTAACCCCCACGGCTCGCAATGACATTAGACCTTGACCCCCCCTTCTTAGCAGTGTTGTCTTAGCTGTAAGCAACAATGAAAGCTGCTGTTCTCTCCTCTGGAAGCCGATCCCCTGTTAAGTTGATTGTTGCCGGAGCCCGCTGCAGAAGCGATCCGTAACAGTTATGAGCCCTGAACAGCTGTAACGGAAACATGATAATGCACCTCCGAACATCACACTACCACCTCGTATACTAGCTGACTATGATGGATGAAGTCACGCACACATCGGGATCCTACCGGATCGAGTTATTGAAGGGGAACAATTGGATGCCGTGGAAGAGATGGATGTTAGCCGTGCTTCTGGATCTTGGGTTAGAGACGTACATCAATATGAAATCAAAAGCCCCTGCCCTGGTGGATGCTTCCCATCCAACACCAGTGGAATCCAAGGCAGTGAAGAAATGGTGCAGCTGAGATGCCAAGACAAGGACACAGATTGACTTTCCATTACCCTTTCCATCATGCTTTCCAGTGAACCTCCCATGCATAATGATGTTGTTAAGATCTCTGCTGCACTCACAGTGCCTGTGGTCTTCCTCTAATAGGATTGCGACTAGTTCATGTGACATCAGTGACATTCTGTCCTTCTTCGAGCCTAAGTATGCCAATGTATATAAGTCCCAACTTTCTGGTAAGGAGGATACAAGTATCACCACGAAGTCTTCATCGGAAACAAGACTTCCCTTCAAGTGGAGCTCCTCCTGCAGTTTCCGGAGCTTTGATATGTGCTTGATTAGGTCGAATCCTTCTTTGGCAATCGACTGGTACAATGTGCATCGTGTTGCTAATATTCTGAGCTTCCCCCTGGATTCCTTTACCAAGGTCAGCTGCTTCCACATCTCACTCACTGTGTGCATGCCAATGATATGTATCATTTCCACATTGCCAATTGCAGGTAGCCAATTCTGAGACAGAATGATTCAACTGCCACAAGAAAGGACATATGGCAAAGGATTGCTGGTCTAAAGGTGGTGGAAAGGAAGGGCAAGGGCCAAAAGGGAAAGGAAAGGGCGCTGGAAAGGGTGGAAACCACTGGAACCAATCAAATCAAGCTCTGGACAATGTCAATAATATGTTACAGGATGTAGCATATGCAGTGAATACAGACAACATTTCAAACTATGATTGGTTATTGGATTCCAGAATGACAAGTCATATTAGCAATTCACATAATGCATTCATCATGTACAAAACTCTGGATGTAGCTACTGTTCAAGGACTAGGAAAGGTAGCCGCTCAAGCTCTTGGTCGTGGAACTGTCATTTTACACTTCACAGTAGATGGAAAGGACATACAACATCAGCTATGAGATGTACTACATGTACCAGAGTCGCTATTATCACTGAGCGGATTCAATGAAAGCAGTGGATGGGTCAATTTCCACAATGGAATATGCAGGCTATATATGAAGGAGAATAAACTTGTTGGAACAGGCCGGAAAGATGGACAATTATACTGTTGAAATGCCTGAGTGCAATCCTGCACACTGGAAAAGGCAAACATAGTGTTACGGATCGCTTCTGCAGCGGGCTCCGGCAACAATCAACTTAACAGGGGATCGGCTTCCAGAGGGGAGAACAGCAGCTTTCATTGTTGCTTACACAGCTAAGACAACACTGCTAAGAAGGGGGGGTCAAGGTCTAATGTCATTGCGAGCCGTGGGGGTTACCCAAAACAAGATGAGTCTGCCCCAAGAACCAGACTAAACGTAAGGAAAGGAAAAGAAGAAAAAGTCCGAACCAACAACAAGGACAGTAGATATAGTGAATGGACTTGAGGGGAGGTAAATGGGAATCCAACCATGAAGCTACAACATGTCCTATTACACCATGTTTTCACCATGAGGCGGACATGAGGCGTCCTCATGTCGATGTTCTCGCGATCCAACTGGAGGCCCAGGTGTCGTTGAGGATAGAAGAGGTCCGGATGACTCGGATGATTTGTCATTGGATCATGTGACATGCAGAATTGCCAATTTGGGGTCTACACTTGCTGTAACGGGCAAGTGCGCAGTTTGGCAAGTGTATTGCATGGTCGGGTCGAAGATGGGTATCGTCCAGTGTAGGATTGGTGATGAGAGTGTCTTGAGGTAGCGGGGACATAGCAACAAGGTCGGTATAAAGGAAAACAAAGGAATGTGTGGAGGGAAAACCAACTAGGATGGTGAGATAGTCGAGGTCAGACATGTGAACAGCATAAGCTGTACCGGATGATGATGTCTGTGTCGATGACATATCAAGGAGCAATGTCTTGTCCTGTCTGTGGAACAATGCGGTCCACCTGATGTCGGTATTCGTCCAAGAAAGGGTATCATTGTAAATGAGTGTGGGAGATATCAAGGTTATAGATGGAAAAGGTTAAATGAATGTGGGTCCAGGTTTCGAGTCATGGCACGAGTGACAAGCTATGGGAATAAGATGTCGGGTACTGCAATGAAGCGATGTCATGTGAACAATATGCGATAGGGGTTGGTTCACTGTTTGGGAAGTCGCATGGTCTGTGGTTGAAGTCCAAAAGAATGTGCTTCAGCAATGGTCGGATTAGAGAGAACAGTGAAATGTCTTGTGATCGGGGATTGTTCAGGGCATGTGTGCAGGTGAGGAATGTCATCGGATAATCAGGGAGGATAATGGTAGGCACGGAATACGAAAGTGGAAACCATATATCCAGGTATGGCAATTGTCAATTACGTGGTGAGTGTTACGGATCGCTGTTCTTATGGCGGCGAACTCCGGCAACAGTAAACCAAACGAGGATGTGTTTATAGAAGAAAGCGAGTACAAACGGATAGAAGAGGGGAGGTATCTGGGTTTCGTGGTAGCGATCGGGGGAAGAGTAGCTATACTAAACTTAAGGATACTGACTACAAATGTCAATGATTATATACTGGTGAACAACTTCAGGGTCAGCTTCTTCGTCATGCGTGGCTGCGTGGAGGATAAGCTCCGGGATGAACGGCGTCTTGCTTGGCTTCGTGGTCTATACGTTTTGGGGTGCCAACGAGGTGGCCAACGGCTGTGTTGCAGGTCTGGTGTCAGCAGACAGCTGATCCGATGATTGTGTTGCGCGGTATTATTGAGTGCTTGAATCAACGTGTATGATGTATCGGCGGTGATCGGTTGATGAGGGTGATCATGAGGATTGGGATACCGTCGTTGGTTGTCTTCGACGATGTTCCGGACCCAGGTTATGATGTTGTCTTGTGACGTTGAGTCAGGGACGTCGGGGTCGGAAGCGGGGGTTAAATCGGGGTAAAACGTAACAATACCCCCGGAACAAGGGGAATCGTCCCGATTAACCGGAGGGAAAACGGAATCATACACGGCAGCGCAGTCGATGAATTCGCGGTAGGGATCGATGGGAACATCGGTGAACCAGACGGGAACGGTGGGAGGGACAGCAGGAGGGGGAGGCCCAATGGGACGTACGGAGTAGAAGGATCGCGGGGCGAAGAACGGGTCAACGCCAAGATGGGCGATAGCCGTCATGGGATGAACGGAGCCAAAGGAAGAGGGTCGCATGAGGTCAACAGCGAAGCGAACACTACGATCGCAGAGGCGGCGTTTCGAACGAGGGATGCAAAAGCGAGGAGGAAGGAGACGGTAATAAGGGGAAGAAGGGAGATAAACGTCCGAGGCAGACATGGGGGAAGAAGGCAAAGAGCGAAAAAAGGAAAGAAAAGAGAACAGACTATATACACAAAAGGGAAGATTAGGGTAGGTCACTAGTACACGAGGTGATCGGGGTTAACAGGATGATCGTGGGTGAAGGAGGAAGGGAGAAGAGAGAAACGATGCGGAGTGGAAATGTCATATTCGTGGGAAAGGGCGGCGGAAGGAATCGGTGATGGGAGGCGATAGCAATGGATAATGGGGAAGGCGTAAGGACAGATTTTCTTGCGAGAGTTGAAATCGAGGTTGCCGAATCCGATGGTGTCGGTAATTCGGGCGGGGGCGATAATAGGGGAAGAGATTTCAACGATGGAGGTAACGGCATCAATGGGAGCGGTTTCATAGAGGTATGCGTGTGTGATGCCGGGAGGAAAAAGATATTTGCGAAATTCGTGGTTTTTAGAACCATCGAGGATGAGGGCAGCATTGTGGGGATAAATAGCGAGTAAAATGGAGGAAGAAGAGAAAGGAGGGATAACGGAAGGGGGGAGAGTGAAAAGGGAACGAAGTGATAAAGAAGAAGGAGCACGGGGATGTAATTTATGAAAATCGTTGACGAGATCTTGGCAGTAAGCGGTTTCGGATGCGGGGATCCAAGAATCTTCGTCGCGGGGGTAATCGAGCCAATGCACTAAATAATATAACTTGTTACGGCGTATACAGGAATCAAGGATGTGTTCTATTTCGTAATGATCGTCATCGTCGATAATTTCAGGAGGGGGTCGAAGATGATATTTTTGTTGGATGGGAGAAGAAGGAGGTCGGAATGGGGAGAGGAGAGCGACGTTGAATATGGGGAAGATTTTCCAGGTTTTCGGTAATTTCAGTTTGTACGATGAAGAACCGATTTTGTCGAGAACGGTGAACGGACCGAATTGCTGATTATCGAGCTTCTTACTAGGTCGATCTGTGGTTAAATTCTTTCCGTTTAGCCAGACTTTGTCACCAGGAGAAAAGACAATTTTCTTGACATGACTGTCATACTTATCCTTCATTGTTTGCTTCGTGACATCCGCTATTTCACCGATCTTTTGTTGTATCGTTTTCATTCGTGTAATGAAATCATGAACGGCTTCGTTCGCGATGGGTGTGTGTATGTCAGGTATGAGGCCTGTCCACGGATGTTGTCCTTGTGTTGCAAAGAAGGGGGAAGTTTTGATGGCAGAAGATTCGCAATTGGCTAATGCAAATTCTGCGAGGGCAAGCCATTCATGCCAATCGTCTTGTCGGTAATTGGTGAAGAATCGAAGGAAAATTTCGAGTTCTTGGTTCATTCGTTCTGTTTGTCCATCAGCACGTGGATGATATGCTGTCGTTGGGCGTCCCTTGATACCGATCAGGGAATATAATTCGGTGATAAACCGTGAGACGAAAACAGAACCGCGATCGGAGATGACAAAGCGTGGCATGCCAAAACGCTTGAAGACATGATCACGGAATAGTCGTGCCCATCCTTCCGAAGTCAATGTCGTATTTGTGGCAATAAATATGGGATGTTTCGACCGCTTATCGACAACAACCAGAATGGCGTCAAAGCCATGTGACTCCGGTAGGGGACCAATCATGTCGACAGAAATTGTATGCCAGTTATAGGGTGGTACGTCATGTGGGAAAAGTTGTCCAAGTTGTTTTCCACGTCGTGGTTTATTCTGTTGACATCCCGCACAACCATTGATATAACGTTCCACATCTTCGCGTATAGTTGGCCATGTTGTTGTCCGTGAAATCAACTCGATTGTTTTGTCACGGCCGGGATGGCCGGCGGTGGGATTGTCATGATGGAGGGCAATAATGTTATCGTTCGTAGGAGAAGTATGCAATATTTGTCGGATTGCTTGTTCTGGTGGAATAAACAATGAGTTAGGAAGACCAATCATATCTTTATTGTCCATTTCTTTTGGCTTGTGATCAACGCGTCGGGAAAGGAGGTCGGCTTTTTTGTTTTGTGATCCTTTGCGATACAATAGGCGAAAATTATAATCTTGCAGGAATGCGATCCAGCAAGCTTGTCGTCGAGTAAGATCTTGTGGTTTGCGGTAATACTCTAAATTTCGATGATCGGTAAAGACATCAATCTGTTCTTTTGCGCCGAGAAGGAATTGTCGCCATTCCTCGAAACTTCGTATGATTGTGAGCAATTCCTTGTCGAATATCTGGTAATTTCGTTCAGCTGGTGTCATCGTTGTCGACATATACGCGACAGGACGAAAAAGGCCATCGGGTTGTTCTTGCGATAAAATGGCACCAATCGCATAATCCGATGCATCGCATTCGATGGTGAATTTTCTATTAGGGACAGGCAAGACGAGAATTGGGTCGGTCGTTATGATGACTTTCAGACGATCGAATGCATTTTGTTGTTCCTCTGTCCAATCCCATTTTGCTTTTCCCGTTAATTTGTGCAACGGACTTGCAATCTGTGAGAAATTCTCAACAAAACGACAATAAAAGTTCAGAAAACCAATGAAACGTTGGAGTTCGGTCTGGTTTGTTGGGACTGGCCAATCGGTGATAGCGTTGGTCTTGACTGGATCCATTTGAACTTGTCCATGTCCGACAATGAGACCGAGATAATCGACTTTTTCTTTGTCGAATGTACACTTCTTTGGCTTCAGGAATAGATTATTTTCGCGGAAAATCTTCAGAACCTGTTTCGTCCGTTTTTGGTTTTCTTCAAGCGATTTCGAGAAAATCAGGATGTCATCCATGTATACCAACAGCCATCCTTCGCGTATCTCGTACCGAAAGACGTGATTCATCAGTCGTTGGAATGTCGGTGGTGAATTCTTCAAGCCAAAGAACATAACTGTTGGTTCGAACAAACCTTTTGGTGTCAAGAAGGCGGCTTTGTGTTCATCACCTTCTTTGATGCGGACATTATTGAATCCCCAACGTACATCAAGTTTCGTGAAGTATTTTGCTTCAGCCAATTGATTAATGATATCGTTGATCAATGGCAACGGGTATTTGTCATCAATCGTCCATGAGTTCAACCATCGATAATCCTGTATTGGTCATCGTTCTGCTGCATCTTTCTTCGACACAAAGAAAAAGGGAGAAGCATATGGTGACTTCGATGGTCGGATCCGTCCTGTCTTCAGGTTTTCGTCGAGGAATTTGTCAAGGTGTTCTTTTTCACTTGGCGACAAAGGATACAACTTGCAATCATGATGATCTGGTGCATCCGGTTTCATAGTGATCGCATGATCCCATGGTTTTCGCGCTGGTAATTCATCGAAACCAGACGGTTCAAACACGTCACGATACTCATGGTACGTCTCCGGGACCAACTCTTCGAATGTCTTTTCTTTCTGTTGTTCTTGTGCTTTTATGGCGAGTTCTGTTGATTTCGTCATGAAAGAACGAAAATGTGTTGGATCCATTGTCTCTTCCATCATTTGGTCAAACCAAAGAGGTCGTTCCCAGACTATTGTATTGAATTCTGTTGATCGTATTGTTGATGGCACACCACAACCAGAAAGACATCGCGAGAACTTGATCTCGTTTTCGCACCAATCAATTTCTGGATTGTGCTTCTTCAACCAATCATAGCCAAGGAAAATGTCCATTTTTGCCAATGTCGTTACGGCGAAACGAAGTAATTCGTGATGATCTCCGAGACGCATTTGCAATTCGCAGTATTCCGTGATCTGTCCTGTCTTCGGTTGCGTTCCGTCGCTCATGTAGGAATGGAATGGGTTCAGATATGGTTTTGTCGGGATGTTATGTGCTTTGACGTATCCGATATCAATAGCGCAGATGGTACAACCACAGTCAATCAGACCTGTCATGGGATATTGTCGTCCATCTTGAGGGACAGAAACATAACCATGGACCAACAAAGCCATTCGAAGTTCGGAATCTTTTTTTGTTATAGCACGGACTGCTTCCGATGTTCGTAGTTCATGTGGTAAGTCTTGTGGCATATTTTGTACCAGCCATTGTACTGCTTCTGCGATGGGTCGTCGATTGAGTGATAAGACTAATCCTGGTGATATCTTTTCCGTCCATTGGTCGTGGATGTCAAAATCATTCAAGAGATCAAGGGCATAACCCATCGTGGTTGAACGAATGGCAACGATTGTTTCCATCGCATTGAATTCGGATTCAATTGTTGTCTTTCTTTTCTCTTTTGGGGGAACTGGTTTCTTTTCTTCATCCGCAACATGGGTATCTTGCCACGTGTTGCTTTCCTCTTTCGGCTCTGGTTTCACTGTTTGTCTCAGGTCGTTGCGGAGGACTTTGAGTTTGATGAAAACGTTATCGAATTGTTTACATACGTGTACATCTTTCTCGAGTCGTGCGATTGTGGCCTCCTGCGCTTCACGTCGCTTCTTCAAAAACCCTCTTGTTTCAACTTCAGCGCCGTTAACTCATCCATCAATGCTGCGATTCGGGCGTCTTTGCCGTCATCGTCCTGTTGTTTCGTTGTTTGTGGTATCGTCTGCATTGATCGCACTTGTTGCTGTCCTTGTTGCTCTGGGCAATTTCGTGAAATATGTCCTGGTTGTCGACATTTGAAACATATTCCTTTTGTCATATATTCCTGTCGCTGTTCATCGGTTAAGCGCGTAAACGCTTGTTATCTCGGTTGGGTTCGTCGAGTGTCGACATCCATTGGAACAGATTCTGACTGAGGACGAGGTGTCGATGTTTGTTGTGGTCGGGGAGTTGTCGATGCGGTTGCTGTGTTTGGATTGTATCGTGTTTTTACGGGTGAGTTCATGGATCGTATCTGATCCTGACGGCGTCGCCATTGTTGGTCCAATTGGACCGTCTGCGTACGCCATCCTTCGACGGTGGTTGGGATTGTCATCCCGGTATAGATTTGGTCGATCAGTGGTTTGTTCATATGAAGTTCGATGAGTTGAATGAGATAACTATCATTCAAGATTTCGCCGAGTCCAGCGATGCGTCGGAGAGTGTCAAACTCAATCCAAAATTCATCAGCTGTCATTTTTCCTTGGCGCAGGTCGTTCAACTTCGTCAATGCGTCCTTCTTCTGATCCGGTTTCTCGAAGTGCCGTTTGAATTCTTTGGTGAAGTCCTCCAGGGATCCGAAGTTGATGGGGGAGTGCTGTAGGGCAATGTCGACGTACTCGTCTGCCCATCGTCCAGCGAGTCCGCCTTGCAGGTACGAGAGGATAAAAAGGATTTGTTTTTCTTCACTGTCGAATGCAGCTCTGTTTGCACGGATGTAGATGAAGGCACTGCGGAAGAATGTTTTGAATCCTTCTTTGTTCCCATCGTACTTAGCTGGCGGAGCAATATGAGATTTTGGAGGCGACGGGGCTGCGGGTGCAACAGTGGTGGTGTCTTGGGTTTCGTGATTCTCTTCAGTGTCTGACATTCTGGTTTGGGTTTGGGATTGAGGTTGATGGTGAGAAGTAGTTGTTGGAGGAGGAAATGATGACGAGGGGAAAGGCGCGGTTCGGACACTAGTCTGTGTTGCGACGTATTGGTCGAAGTCGTCGTCAGAGGAATCTGACGTTTCGGGTGCGAGATGATATTCGTCGTCTTGTTCTGAATCTGGAGTTCGGTATCGTCGGGGTTCCAGGATGTCTTGGTTGGTTTATTGTCGAGAGAGTAGAGAAAGTTTAGTATTATGTTACGGATTGCTGTTCTTATGGCGGCGAACTCCGGCAACAGTAAACCAAACGAGGATGTGTTTATAGAAGAAAGCGAGTACAAACGGATAGAAGAGGGGAGGTATCTGGGTTTCGTGGTAGCGATCGGGGGAAGAGTAGCTATACTAAACTTAAGGATACTGACTACAAATGTCAATGATTATATACTGGTGAACAACTTCAGGGTCGGCTTCTTCGTCATGCGTGGCTGCGTGGAGGATAAGCTCCGGGATGAACGGCGTCTTGCTTGGCTTCGTGGTCTATACGTTTTGGGGTGCCAACGAGGTGGCCAACGGCTGTGTTGCAGGTCTGGTGTCAGCAGACAGCTGATCCGATGATTGTGTTGCGCGGTATTATTGAGTGCTTGAATCAACGTGTATGATGTATCGGCGGTGATCGGTTGATGAGGGTGATCATGAGGATTGGGATACCGTCGTTGGTTGTCTTCGACGATGTTCCGGACCCAGGTTATGATGTTGTCTTGTGACGTTGAGTCAGGGACGTCGGGGTCGGAAGCGGGGGTTAAATCGGGGTAAAACGTAACAGTGAGATATTGTCGAGGTAGAGGTCGGAAGTATCAATGGCAGAAGGGTTTCGGTACCGATGCCAAAGATAGATCATAACAAGGTAAAAACCGATGAGGAAGGTGATGGCGATGCTGCCAATGATGATTACGGTAATTAGCTGTGTCGGGAGTACAGCCATTGTGAATCGGTTTGTCGTGGGATGAAGTCAACAATATGTCAGGGCGAGGGAAAACACAATAGCGATGATGTCTGTCGGCAAGGAGATTATTCGGGTACAGCGAGGTCATGTGGGATATGTCCATGGTCAGTCTGGATTGTTCTAGAAGAAAGGGTGAAAAGAGAACAAGAACAAGAAGAAACAACGATGTCCGAAAGGAGACAAAAGGTAAAAGGAAACGAAAAAGGAAGGTGTGGCAAAGCGGAATCATCATGGTGGGAAACGGAGTCGGGATCGGAGTTGCGGAGTTGAAAAATGTAACATGCTGCCATCGCCACACAAAGAAAAGCAAACAACCAATGCATTCGTTGTGGATCATCTGATAATTGGGCCAACAAATGCCCTGATTGCCCATCTGCTGCATGCGATGGCACATCACGAAACCAATGAGGTTACAGAAATGGTTGCAGAAATCACTCACACAAAATTTGCAATACAACAAGAAATGCCAGCAGAATTGAGTTCAGGGAGTAAAGAAAAAAAGTATTTATCATACATTGGGTGTGTCTGCATTGAGCAATGCAGAGAAGACAGCTCTCATTTATGAACTTGTACACAAGGGATTTTAGATGATGGTCCCCATTATTCCATGGACTATCTTGGTAATTGTTTAGGAAAACAATGATACTGCCATTTTCTCAGTCTTATGCGATCAAGCCCCAATACTTACCTTCGACATGACACTTTGGCTTGAAATGACAAACACTGGTGAAAAATTCCTAACCTGCGGTACCTGTACCTGTTGTACCCACAGGTTTACCCATCATTTCAAGCCACAACAGTTAAATATTCAGCAATCTGTACCCATACCCATACCCGCACATACCTCAGGCTGCCAGTGCAGTGTTTACCTGCATGGGTTGCCAAACCCATGCAATACACTAATCATGCATCATGAATATGCATGAATGCTCAGCAAGACAACAAGATACGTGATTGAAAACCTAAATATGAAGAATGTATACGGTATACAAACAGCAGCATTCAATGTCATCCGAGAGCCAGGAAATGGTACGCTTGGAGTAGTCTAGATACTACGTCAAGATAGCCGGTACGTCCCACCCCTTCACTTCTTTAGCCCATTCTCTGAAGAACCCGTTTGGAGAGCGAGGAATAACGACCGTAATCGGAGGGCAAGGGAGCGGTTGGGACTGGACACAGGTTGTCACTGTACGACAGTCCAGCCCTTGCACTCGCCGACCCAGGGCAAAGGTGATGGCTGACGCGAGCACAAGTGCAACGGAAAACGCCAGTGCAAAGTACGCTAGAGCAACTTGTCCACCGCGGCTTATCATGGTTGCGTTTTCTCCTTTTTTGAAGAGATAGAAAACGCCCGTCATGCAAAGCATGAACGCGAACAACCACGCGAGGGCCCGCACGTATTCGACAGGGCCGATGAGGCCGTGCTCCGAGCCCTTTATGAGTATGGGTGCCATGCAGTATGGGGCGTTGAATTGGATGTCGGTAGGATTGCAGTAGCTGTCGGGGGCGACGATACAGCGGACTCCATCGCTCCAGCGAAACGGCGTTAGCCAGCTCTGGTTGTCGTCTTTCCACAGCGAAAGGGATACCTGTGCAAGGCGTGGGAAGACGCCGAAGAACATGGCGACGAAACCTCCAAGGGCCCAACGGGTCTCGCCGTAGTCGCGACCAGCACCCATGATTCCCACGATATTAGAAATGAGAGCGGGGAAGCCGTCTGAGGAGACCCCACTGTAGTTACCTTTGCGCATATGGAGTATGGACGAGATGCCGAGTCCGACGGTGCGCACGATGGTTATGGCCCAACCGATTTTTGTTTTATAGGTGCATGGTCGTGGTTCGAGCTTGTAGCGCTTGAGACCGGTAATGACGGAGAAGAGGATGCTGAGAAGTCCGAGAGGCCATGGATTCGGTAGGCTGTTCGGGTTGAAAATGGCGTCAATCTCTTGAGTCGACCCGTTGGTTGCGGTGAGGACTGCGGGCTGTGAAGGTGTGGAAGGAGAGATAGCCCGATCGTGGAGATGCTGAACAAAGAGAGGGTGACATTAGAGGCGCTCCAGGGTATATTGAAAGGGGATTATTACTGGTAATTGTCGGATATAGTGATTTGAACGAACTGAAGGATGCAGGGTCAGTCTTTTTGTACTACACACCTCTGTTTATTTAAGCGCTGGCGCTGGGGACGTACCGTGGTGTTTGGTATGGCTGTCTGCAGGAGCCTCAGGCTCAAGCAAAGGGAGGATACTGGCCTCAATGGCGACAACTAGAATGAAAAGAAGGGCAGTGAGTGACACAAGGCGACACATCAGATATCGTGGGGGAGAAAGGGAAGACGGCGCTACCTGGTCCTGTCGTCAACTTCAAGTTGCTCTTAAAGTTATGAAACTGTGCCTCGGGCCTTGGACCTGGCTTGAACCGAATCACATGACCAACATGGAGATAAGACAAGTAGTGAAGTACCTCCAATAATTCCACCTGTAATTACTTGACGCTCTAAAAATGTGTACGACTTGCAATGTTATGTGAGTATTACGGAAAGCGGAAGCCACGGCAAGAATTGGATGACCTGGCAAAACCCTACAGTACCGTCCATCCGATCATCGGCCACCATCTTCCGCAACTCCATCCCTCTCCCTCTCCCTCTCTGCCCTCACGGGCGCTTGGGGAAAGGTAAAACCTCCAGCCCTGATAGAACCCCAGCCATCCTCAGCCCTCTCATCCGCCCTTATCAAACTCGCTATGCTCGCCGTATGTCTGTGGGTTCTCTTGGACCGCTGTTGCTGCGGGCCCTTCTGCGGCCCGCTCGAGGTCACTTTTGGCACCACAAATGGCATTGCCGACGTTGGGGTTCCACCTGGTATGGGGGACCTGTAGGCGATGTCTACCTCCTCTTCATCCGACGCTCGCGAGGATGTCTCGCTGAGATCAAAATCTGCAGCATCATCCATGATGACCCCATTGGATGCGCGCCCATTGGCCGCGCGCAACCGAGGAGCCTCGAGATCGTAGACCTCGTATTTGGATCGCTGGCCTCCCACTCGATAGCTTCCTGGCCCACCAGGTGGCGCAGTAGCCGCCGAACCTCGAAGTTCATCCGGGAGAAAGAGGTAAAACGTTGCAACGGCGAGACATGCGCCACCTACGACATCGATGAGGTAATGATGCGAAAGGTACATCGTCGCCCAATACAGCACGCCAGCATAGCCCCATATCCACCGGGTCATGTGGGGGAAAAAGTGGGAGATGAATAATGCTTCGATCGTGGCACAGCCTGCATGGAGGGATGGGAAGGCCCCAAAGACAACGGGTGAATTGGAAAACGTGGTTGTGTAGCCCTGGGAGTGGAATAGTGCGTCGATGCGAACAAGGCCGCCTGGTGACCCGTGCATAGAGTAGTCCGCCGGGGTTAAACCGTAAATGAGCTCGTACCAGGGTGCTGCGCATGGGAATAGGATCTGAATAAATACGCCGATGAGGTTCATGTAACCAAAGGCACAAGCCCAGAAATGTAAGGCTTCTTTCGGGCGAAAGAGCCACAAAAAGATGGCAACGACAACAGGGAAAGTAAAGTGTATGACGCCGTAAGGAAGCCAAGCTACGATATCGAGAATTGGATGTGTGAAGCGTGTGAGGATGTCGGAAATATTGGCACCATATAGCACAGACTCGAGGGTGGGGAGGAGAGAGACGGATATAGATGGCCGGTAAGCGGAGGGGATAAAGCGAGAGGTGAAATATGTCAGAACCCAAGCGAAAACAGGAGTTGCTGGTATGAAGAATTGGGCAGTGAATGGGATGATGAGGGCGAGGATGTACAGCGCTGGGATGAAAAGTTTGAGAGGAAATGCAGGGGATGGCATTATGCTTAGCCAAAACGTTGCTAGGATTATGTGAAAGATGTATATCGAATCTGCCAATGTGAACGAGTGTTGTCGAAAACGGCGGAGGGTATCTCGTGGGGAGATGGATTTGTCCAACCGGCTGACAGCTGCGAGGAACGCTTGAAAGACATTATGGGCTGTGCGAGATATCCCCAATCCTGGGCGAAAAGACATGGAAATCAGCAATTCTGGGAGAAGCCTGACCAGTTTACGGTGCGATGCAGCCTCAGGACTGCGGCAAAAGGTAATAGTTACTGGTATGAGGCCAGCCGTGACGCTTAGTCACCAGCTTTACCACTGATCGCGATCGTCGTCAATGAAGCTGAAAGCTGCCTTGGCGATTCTCCCTGATCTGTTCCTCGCCTTGAAAGCTGCATTCTGGCCTACCAGTCGCGCTGTATTATGCTCGCCATCTCTGCTCTTCCAACCACAGACCATATCTCGTTTGCTGATGGCAAACGTTTGGGAATTATTTGGGAATTCCGTCGACGAGGGTGGGCGATTCGTGAAACAAGAGCTCATAACGCGGAACGCACAGGGTGTGGTGTTTGATATCGGTGCAGGTCAGAGCCAATGATTCAACACTCAAGATTATTATAATAATTCAATCGTTATTTCAGGGCACGGCCACACCGTGAATTATCTGGATCCACGAAAAGTTACCAAATACATCGCACTGGAACCCAACATCCTCATGCATTCGAGGATCCGCGCCATCGCCAACGCAGCAGGCTTCCAGGAATCCTCTGGAACGCTCCTCATCCTCTCTTCCGGCGCCGAAGACACGTCATCCATCCTTTCTGGCCTAGACGGCAAACCCCACTCGGTAGACACCCTCATCTCGATCTTGACACTCTGCTCTGTGCCGTCTCCACAACGCACAATACGGTCACTCGTGGATACCGTGCTGAGACCAGGCGGGCAATTTCTCTTTTACGAGCATGTGCGGAGCGACCGGGAGGACGTGGTGTGGTGGCAGCGGTTCTGGACACCTCTCTGGCAAACAGTGTTTGATGGATGTCGTCTCGATCGACCAACGCACCTTTGGGTTCAGGAAATGGGGATGGATTTAGGCCGGGGAGAAGGTGTGTGGAAGGAGGGAGATGTTTGGGGAAAGGAAGGAGAATCTCAGGAACATTTGTTTTCGCATCGTGTCGGCTGGTTTGTCAAATCTATTCCCCTCAACCAAGGATGATAAGGTGTGGATCTTTCAATATCGTGATTCACCGTCTAATTGTCTATTCTTTTAACCAGGTCTATTCTCGAAGCATGCAAAGCATCTTGCAATAAGTTGGAATTCTTAATCATACCTCTACTCATATCGTGGAGGTGCCACCCCTTCTCCTCTTCCGAGCAACAATGGCGGGTACTTACTACCCTGGCATGTTGCACCCGCGGGTCACCAAATCACGCCGCCCCGCATAAAATGCAAACATGATAGGGTATCTTTTTTTGAACAGGAATCCAAACTACATGATATCACACTATGGCTGATATACTTGTCCATGAAAGGTAGTGTATAAGCCATAAGAAAACAGGATACAAGAGAAATAGATACTTCTTTCGGGACGGTGATGCATCTGGGTGCACAACCCAGAAAACAATACAAATGATTAACTTGACTAATGCCAATCACCGTAAATCGTTTTGGGGAGAGATCGTCCGTTCTGACAAAGGCACCTCGGTTCCCACTCTCGAATGTGACCCGACGGCCGTATGGAAGCTTTCGTCGCTACCCTCGGCTCCATGCATGTGGTAATCCGACGCACGGGGCGCTAAACTGCGACCGGTCTGCGAATAGCTCGGTTCGGGAAGGGGATCGACTACAGGTGTTTGGTACACAGGATGTCGCACTTGTGAAGAAGATGGCATCAAATCGGCTGCTCGCGGCTGATATGACTGCGGTTGCGGTTGTGATGGCCACTCTTGGTGGAGCGGAGGCGATACCGTTACTGACGGGGGGACGCCGGGAGGTATATAGCTTGACTGCTGTAACCCCCGGTCCTGGACCAATTGGCTGATGGGCATAGGTGGAATGCCGGAGGGTGACATCTTGTGGTTTTCGTATGATCCCCGTTCTGTATCCCACGACTCGTCGGAGGGATTTCGGAGGGGAGAACGCCGGTATGGTGGCCCAGGAGAGTAGTAGCCGTCTTCGCCATCTTGAATTGGTATCCTCCCGGCAGCGGTGGCGTGTTTAGGTTGGGGAGCATATAATAGCGGATCAGCCGCGTATCCCACTGCCCGGCCTTCCTTGTCCCATTGCTGGTGATATGCACCATACACAGGGCCCGATTTCAGAGGAATGTCTGATTCCGAAGCGTGGGGATTGAAGCCAACCGAAAAGGATGAGTCCATGCCGTCGGGATTTCGGTACGGAGCAAAACTCGCCCGAGCGAGCTTGGATTGCCTGAGAAATGCTTCATGAGTGACAAAGACACTTTTATCTATCGACGTCATGTGCTGACCGAGCTTTTCGCCTGTCGTGAATAACTTGGGCTTTCACTCCGTTCATCTTGTGAAGGATCCACCACATGGCTCCGAATGTGACAAGGACCGTCACGGCAACAACCACGTCGCTGATGATCCTGCTCTTGGTACTTTTTGTTCCTGAAATGGATTAAATGAACGTCAGATATATGCGCCGTACTCGACAAGAAATAACCCACCAGTGGCTGAAGATTCCAGGATGACACCGAGGTAGACGGTGACGAATTGCTTGGGCATCGAAAGGATGGCTGCAATGGAGAACGTTATGATACCCATGCCGCAGGTCGCAAAAATAGCGGTGGTGACTGCGAATGCGTGCGTAAATGAGAACAAGGGGTCGACGAGGTGTAGAATTGGAAACATACAATGTCCAGGTATAGCACTCAGTCGAGCTACGAGGGCAACTATGAACCCACCGTCCCGAACGACCTTGGCAAGACAAGCATAAGAAATCTTTGTTCTTTCCAGTTTCTCGCCTCGAGCACGACAGCAATATTTGAAGGCACTTTGATACATCGATCAAGGAGAGACCACTGTGTGGGCAAGATTTCGACGCACTAAAAGTTGCCAACTTCGCCTAAAAATGTACCAGCAGAAACAATAGCGAATCCGATCCACAGTCCCCAAACTAACCCGCAGAGAACGGCAACAATTTCGTGGCCAAAGAGCTTACAGTAGTGATAAGTCCAACATGAAAATGGTAATCGCTGGGCACTTACGGGAGGAAAAGATATAACGAATAAAACACCAATAGGTACAAGCCATCCAAATCGAATACTATGATTGCGGATAACCGGGAAGTCAGCAAAAGAATTAGCTTCTGACGCAATGATGGACGCGATGGAACTTGACGTCGGCAAGCCCGCCTACGCCAAAATGGTCACCAATAACATTTCCACTCACCCATGCAACCAGTTGGCTACGGGAGTGAGCCAATGAACGATTTGCGTGTGGAAGATGATAAGGAGAATTGAAATGACGAGGACGAGAGCAAAAATGAAATAGTACACTGTCCGAATATGGTTAACCAACAGACGCTCGGCGAGAGAAATGAAAAGTGCGCACGAATCCATTCCCTACGAATCCAGAATCTCCACTTGGACAGTGCCTTCCAGTCGAGAGCACCAGTTTTCAGAGCTTCCAACTCGCTCGGAGTCGGACTGGGTGTTCTCGCCATTCGTTCATCTTCGTGTCCAACTTTGGTAGAACTGAAGGATTCTTCAGTGCTAGGATAAGGGTATTCAACCAAGCTGCCTGCATCGCTTGGATTTGGCTGGTATGGCGGCATTGTTAGTAATATCGCAGTCACGGAAAGGAAAGTGTTGCTAGAAAGGAAAGTAACAGTGGGTGAAACCGTCCGTATAAAAACGGTTTTCGAAATGGGTACCCGGGGCAGTGGATTCCGCAGGCCCCGGTTTTCCCACGCAGCTCCACCGCCTTGTCTTGACAAGCACTCCGATAGTACTCCGAGTCTGTGCATACCATCACGGCCTTCACCGAGATAACAATTTTCTCTCAACAGCAACGGTGATGGGGAAAAGTTTCGCTAATTATACTGTTTCCATGAATGGATAGAAAGGTGGAGACTGTATCCTCTTCTCCGTGATTTCCCGCACAGGGTGCACAGTAGCATACCATGTCACACAGTATCTTGAAAGTACTTGACAAGTATACTAAATATCATTACCATAACATTCAACATGGTATTGTAACAGTATTCAGACATAAACTACAATACTTGTGCTCAAATTCATCTGAAGGTAGTGTATTGCACGGGTAACCCCCGGGTATTTTTGGCTGTACCCGTACCCGCACCCGTTGTACCCGTGGGTACAATACCCGCGGGTTGTACCCGTCATTTTAAGCCTGGGATCGTCCAAAACGGTCAAGTATTGAGCTAGATATGCTCAAAATACTCCAATGAGGTATTTTGAGCATATCTAGCTCAATACTTGACCGTTTTGGACGATCCCGGGCTTAAAAAAAAACTGGCGGGTCCAGGAATCCGTACCCGTACCCTACCCGTACCCATACCCGTGGCAAAACCCGCGGGTTTACCCGTACCCGTGCAATACACTATCTGAAGGTATGAAGGCAAATGAGACTTATACCTTTTCAATAACATCAAGCCTTTTGTTTCACTACTTTTACTTTATTTACAGCAAAGTACTGTATAGTTTGGATAGAATACTTGCAGCCTAAGATGAATCAAAGTATTAAACCAGTAAGGAAGTTGGGCCACTTTTACTATTAGGATACCTTTTGAATCCTATCAAGATACAGTGTGAAATAGTATAGTACTGTTGCCATATTGTGGATTTAAGATACTGTGTCAATACTTTTAAGATACTGTTTCAGTACTTTTATTATAATAAAAGTATCTTAAAAGTATTGACACAGTATCTTAAATCCACAATATGGCAACAGTACTATACTATTTCACACTGTATCTTGATAGGATTCAAAAGGTATCCTAATAGTAAAAGTGGCCCAACTTCCTTACTGGTTTAATACTTTGATTCATCTTAGGCTGCAAGTATTCTATCCAAACTATACAGTACTTTGCTGTAAATAAAGTAAAAGTAGTGAAACAAAAGGCTTGATGTTATTGAAAAGGTATAAGTCTCATTTGCCTTCATACATTCAGATGAATTTGAGCACAAGTATTGTAGTTTATGTCTGAATACTGTTACAATACCATGTTGAATGTTATGGTAATGATATTTAGTATACTTGTCAAGTACTTTCAAGATACTGTGTGACATGGTATGCTACTGTGCACCCTGTGCCGTGCATGTTTTGTGCTCTCTTATTATATAATTTATCAAATCTCCGATAACAACATATCCTTAGCCAATTTGGCTTACAAGCATCAGCGCAAGGAGCAAAGAGTTGAATTTACCAAATAGAATTATCATGAATATATTTCATTTTTTAAACACATTTCATTTGGCTAACCATATGGCCACATCTTTGCTGTCAACCCAACACCTAGCATGTTTTCTTGCTATTGTCACCAGCTGACACCTGGATATTCCCCTGCTCCCCCTGCTGCCTCACCCCTCTCAGTCCTGCTCTGGTCCACTGCCCTGTTCATTTGCTAGTTGCACCCACCTCCTCCTAACCAATGGCCAATAACTTGCACAACAGGCTGAGCTTCTCATATGCCTGTAACAGGACTATCAGCTAGGACTTGAGCAAATCACATGTCTTTCATTTCCTTGTCCAGTATATCCCAGATGGCAGTAAACTTGGTGGTGGTTGTATGCAGGTGGTCTTTTATGTAGTTGATAGCATAGAGGTTCCTAAAAAGGCCAAAGATAATATCAGTGTCCTTCGTAGGTGTTTATAATAAAGCATACCTAGCTGTTGTGGACTTTGGATTAGGGTGCATCTTCTTTCCTTGGGGTTTCTTATCAGTCACAACTGGGGTGTCTGCCTAAGACTGCCTTTGTCTTCGAAATAGCAGGTAGCTTAGCCATAGACAGTGATTTTGAAGACAATTTGTTGGCTCCCTTCTAAATCCCTGCCAAATGTGAGACAACTGTTGCTTTTGGGCCTGGGAAAATGTTGGCCCTAGAAGAATGGACCTATATCTGCTGATATGCAAGTCAAGGTGCTGTGCACTAAAACAACACTCTACAACTGGTATGATTGCGAGTAAGTGAGGTAATTAGCTTCTATGGGTCTTGTGATGATTGCAATCGATAGTGCAACTTAGCAATTATTATAATAAAGTTGCGACGATGATAGAGGATTGAGGTAGTGAACTTAAGTCAGCGATGGACAAACTTGAAGAAAGTAATGTCATAATGATTTTCAAGAGAGATATAATGAAGTGGGAAAATGGGAACGATGTGCTCTAGTGCTGTGGTTAAGCGTAATCTACATAGCTATTTTATATGACAATGGTTGGAGATCAGAGGCGAAGTAAAAAGTCATGGAAAGAAAGAAACTTACTCTAATAGGGGTCAAAAGAAAGGAATATGTATGAATCACATGAAAATGTAGCCAAAAAGGGTGCTGAAAGGAGGATGAAGATGGTCTTGTAACAAAGGAAGAACAAAGGAGTCTGGTGAGAGAAAGGGAATAGGTGTTCTAAATGAGTTAGTCTATCTAAGATGAAATGGGGCATTGCTGTATGAAAGGGGAACAATTATGCCAGAGTCCAGGGCTCAATCTGATTCGGGGGTTTTTCTATCTTGGTCCACGACTTCGTTGGAGATGATCGCGATATGATCGAGAGGTCATACATACAAGTGGTCGTGAGCCATCATGAAGTTGCAACATGTCAGGCTTGTTTCGAAGGATAGCTAGAACCTGTTTGATTCATTGTAGAGACTCAACGTCCCTCTGAGTCTGTATTATCAATATCTCATGAATCCGGACAAACCCGACGCGTCCAAACAACTCCCATTCCAACCCGACATAACCCGATGTGACATGACGTGATGTGACCTAATGTGACCCGATGTTGTAGTAGTGGTGCCTGGGCTGTCATGTGACCCAGGTCCCATGGTTGGGTTCCCTTAGGTAGTGATTCCTGTCTTAGTCGATCCAGCTATCCCATCCACCTTGACCTTTCCGAGTGATTCTGTCCCCGATTCCACGAGGTCCCCCGGATCCACTCCAATGTATGCCGCTTTGTCATGGCCACTTTTGGACCAAATCTGGCAGCCTCATAAGCCCCGGAGTTCCAATTATAGGAGACGGATCTCATCGGACTCGATTCCTGACTTTGGACTTGCCTTATATACCCATCCCCTCATCCTTTTGGAGATATGTAGGACATTTTACATCTTTTTTGTGGATATTTGCTTTCCCCTCCATTTTCCTGTCTTTGTCGCATTGCAACACCCTCTTCTCATCCCCTTTCCAACTTTTCTTTGTAGTTTACCATCGGCTGAAATAGACATGACTGAAAGTAGACTACCCATCATGTACTATAAAAACGGTCCCCAACAACCGTACAAAAAGAGATACCCTTAGTCCCCATTTCCTTACAGTCAGTAGTGATGGGGAAGTTCGGTTCGGTCCAGTTTTGGGCCTTTTTGCCCCAAACCGAAACCGAACGGTTCGGTTCCTGTGAAAAAATCCCAAACCGAAACCAGAACCGATGTAAACGGTTTACATCGGTTTGGTTTCAGTCCAGACGCGGTCTGAACCGTGAACCGTTGGTGGTCAGCCCACCTGCGTCATTCTGACCTCGCAACGGTGCCGCACATGTCAATTGACGTGGCCAGCTCGTTTGCAAGGTGGGATTGGGGTGCTGGGGTGCTCCGCCTTGTACATGCGACAGCGGGTGTGTTAAACCTGGTGGCCGGATTAAACCCGATGGGCAGGTTAACCCCGCGTTGGCCGCATTTGCGTTTCACGGTGGTGGTGGTGGTGGTGGTGGTATGGCGCCACGTTCGGGTGGGCCGCCCACCTCGGTTGTATCCAGGTGGTGGTGGTGTCCCGATGCATCATACGCGTTGTGCACGTGACAACGGGCAGGTTGAACCCGCATTGGTTGTTTTCGGTGGATGCATGGTGGTGGTGGCATATGAGCCTCTCTGCATGGGTGTCCCGATGCGTCATGCGTGTTGTACACGCGCGACGGATGGGTTGACCCCGCATTGGCCACATTGGTGTTGCATGGTGGTGATGGTGTTGGTAGTGTAGTGCCGTGTTCTGTTATATACAAATAAAATCAATAAAACAACAATAAAAATTACATACCATGAAGGAGCGGGGTGGATGCACCACCCCACGCTGCTTGTTCCATCTCGTTGACTGCCACTCCACCCCGTTCACGTTCGTTTGTGTGCATGTGCATCTTGGATGCGTTGTTGTTAGCGTCGGATGTGGCCATCCTGGTGCTGTTCGCGTGCCAGTGCATGTGTTGTGGGCGCATTTGATGCCGGATGAGGGTCCGTCGTATTATTGATGCCATCATTGCCATTGGTCATTGTGGTTGTTGTTGTTGTTGTGGTCATCGTCATCGTGGTCGTCGTCGTGTTGGCATTGGTCGTGGTTGTGTTGGTGGTGGTGTTGCCTGTTGTATTTGTAGTTAGAATCCAATATAAATAATATAAATAACACTTACCTGGGCGGCTGGGTACTCCCAGCTGCCATTTCCTGGTGGTCGATCCTTGTTCGGGGCCTGTTCGAGGCATTGTGGATGGGCGATGAGCGAGTTGAGTCACCGGCTGATGTTTATCGGTTCGGTTCAAACTCAGTTTGAACTGGGTTTGAACCGTGGCCAAATCTCCCAAACCGAGACCAAACTGTTCGGTCTCCGCTAGAAATTCCCAAACCGAAACCGAAACCGGCAGTTTCGGTTCGGTCTAAACCAGGTTTGGATCGGTCTGAGACCGAACTTCCCCAACACTAACAGTCAGAATCATCTTTTAATCCCTTCAGATGCTCGTCTTTGTAGACCCTTAGATTTTATAGTTCACTTCATTGTCTTTATCATTGTTCTATTATTTGTTCATTGTTTCTGACCTGACCTGACCTGACCCACTGTACCCGACATTGTCGGCATTGTCGGGTTCATCATTATTTATCCATTTTCAGTCCGTTCATCACTGGGTTTGTTATTATTTGTCCAGTTTTTCACGGCAGCTTTATTTTTACTTCCATTTCCACTTCATTTATTATCCTGACACTGATTATCCACTGTCACTTCTACACTGACACCCCTAGGCTAGGATCATATGTTCTGAAGCCACCCTGAACCCGCATCTACATCATTGATTCGGTGGTCAGCACAGGTGAGTGCGTATCATCTTGCCCCATACTGAAATTTTTACTGTCCTCTGTCAATCCGTGTCTGATCAGATCATGTGACCTTCTAATAATGTGCAAGTCATGAGAACTTCTCTAGAATCTCTTCTGCTTCTTTTACATCACCATCGCTGCCACTTCATCGCACCAACACTCTGTCGCAAAATGTCTTTGACCATCAATGTCTGCACTGCCTTCAAGGACATGATTGTGGGCCTCATCAATTTGATGCCAAGGGAATCATTCATGGAGAAGCCTGAGCTTGAGGGCTGGGGGCCAAAATTTGTCAAGGCTATCATAAGTTCTTTTGCTCTTCAGGTCCGCACTACACACTCTGTCAGTCTAGAAGCAATACCGCGATGTTACTGAGACTTGGGGTGAAGAGGCCGATCTGGTGGTCAGTAAGTGGGTCAAGGATGCTCGTGGGGTATTAGATGAGGTGTCTGAGGAAGGCTGGGTGAGTTGGGGCAGCTCGATCCTGATGCCAACTCTATCAAAAGCAGTCGAAGAATGCGAGGCTGCAAAGAGGAAGGTTGAGGAAGAGGAGTGACTGGTGTGGAAGAGGTGGAATGACTATGTCGCGAGGCTGATCAATGGCATCTCTCTGAGGAAGTAGCAGCCATCAAGGTGTGGGTTGAGGCTGATCGAGTCGACAAGATAAAGCTTGACCAAGTTAACCTCTATTGCAAGTTTGAAAACAAGCAAATCAATGCGAAACAACTCAAGGAGGCGCTTGATGCACTTTTGAATCTGGTTGACAAGGAGGATGGCAAAGACAAGGACGATTCATTGGATAGGAAACCAAATAACAAGTGAAAGGAACATGATAGTGACAACAATGAGCCCATCAGGCTTCTCACTGTCCACAGCAAAGTAAGTGATCACAATTTCTCTTGTGCCATGTTGCTAACTCAGATTCACAGTGCAATTGCTGCAAAGCTTTCAAAATGAACCCGCCATGCAAGTACGGCGAGTTCGATGTGAAATGTCGCAAGTGCCTTGATGATCGGAAGGGCTGTTTCTGGGATGGGGTCAGCAGACTAGGGGTGAGGTTGCAGGCAAAATGTGTGAAGGTTGGCAAGTCGAAGGAGTCTGATCCCCCAAAGAGTCAGTCGCTCGACTATTTCCTTGATGGCCTCCTGACCAAGATGCTCATTTTTCTTTAGCCTGGATCGGAGAGTGACCTCCTAACGATCAAAACTCATCATTAAAACCCAAACCGCATTTGTCAAAGGGTAAACAAAAGGCAAAACAAAAGTGTCACGAAGAAATTACAGCCATTTTAGTAATTCATGGCACTGGCAGGTCTTTTTTTTTTCAATTGAGAAATGTAGACTTAGCGGAATTTCAAGTGCTGAATCTTGTATCTCATGAAATACTGTATGGATTGAGATGGTTATAGAGGGAAAGTTGTACTATTCTTCAAGGGCTATCTACTGCTGTAATTACATTTGGACAATATTTAGTATATGGTAAGCTGTGGATGAACTAAAAGGTAAACTAGTATTTTTTGACACCCAAAATGGTATTATCAAATTACACTGTCAGATGAAGTCCTATGAATAAGATTGTAGGGAGAAAGTTTTTCAGTTTTTCAAGGGCTAGAAGTACATATACCGTGTTTTCCTTCATTTTTTTTCCTTTCAGCCAACATGTGGAATTCATGTAATATTTCAATTCTGATGTTGACAAACATAGTACAGGCAATATTGGCTGAAAGGAAAAGAATGAAGGAAAACACGGTATATGTACTTCTAGCCCTTGAAAAACTGAAAAACTTTCTCCCTACAATCTTATTCATAGGACTTCATCTGACAGTGTAATTTGATAATACCATTTTGGGTGTCAAAAAATACTAGTTTACCTTTTAGTTCATCCACAGCTTACCATATACTAAATATTGTCCAAATGTAATTACAGCAGTAGATAGCCCTTGAAGAATAGTACAACTTTCCCTCTATAACCATCTCAATCCATACAGTATTTCATGAGATACAAGATTCAGCACTTGAAATTCCGCTAAGTCTACATTTCTCAATTGAAAAAAAAAGACCTGCCAGTGCCATGAATTACTAAAACAGCTGTAATTAATTGATTTTTAATTACAGCTATTTCCAAAAAGATGCGGAATCCTAACTTTCAAAAAATTTGCAGTTGGTCATGTTTGGCCATGCTTGTTGGGTAGGACCCCACAGCCTTCACTGCCCTATGCAGCCCCACTCCATTTCTCGAGACCTGAAGGCCCGCATTCTGGTCTTGTTCCAAGTGCATGGGTACAAGGTAAAAGAAATTTGCAACCTCCTTGGTATCTGAAAGAGCTTGGTCTACAAAACCCTCTACTACCACAGCACATATGACACTGTATACAACCCTCATGCTCGACGCTCGGGTCGCCATCACACCCTCGCATCCATCGACACTACCTTTGTCCGAGTGCTCCTAAAGCAAAGACGTTGCCTATACCTGGATGAAATCCAGGAAGAGCTCATCATTCAGCGTGGTATTCAAGTGTCCCTGCCCACCATTTGGCGCAGACTCTGGCAACTTCATTTTTCCCACAAAAGTGTCTCTGCTCGTGCTATCGAACATAATGATCTACTCTGATCAGCCTTCATGAATAGGATAGCAACCAACATTCCTGATCCAGAAATGTTCATGTTCATTGACGAGTCTGCCAAGAACGACCGCACCATGGGAAGATCAAAGGGCTGGTTGATGGTGGGGAAACGATGTGTCCAAAGACCCTGTTTTGTGCATGGCCAGCGCTTCTCCATATTGCCTGTGCTAACACTTGATGGTATCATCACACACGATATCATTGAAGGTTCGGTCACTGCTCATCAATTCTTGACATTCTTACGAGAACTTGTGGTATGTCAATTTTTTACCTGCTATGCTGATATGGCTAATGTTGAACAAGCCCCCACTCACCAATCCATACCCAGGCCCCCATAGTGTTATTGTGGTCAACAACTGTAGTATCCATCATGCTGAGGAGATCCACGAGCTTATTGAAGATGATGCACGTAAGTCTCAACTCAAACTAGCTCTTGTACATCTAACAATGTGACAATAGGATGTAAACTGATATTCCTTCCACCATACTTGCCCGATTTCAATCCTATCGAACAAGCATTTTCGTCCATCAAAGCCTTCCTCTGATGACATTGTCATGACACCTCGCTGTGTACAATTGACGTGGCATGTCACAATATAACACCAGACAAAGTGTCTGGTTTCTTCAAGGCCTCTGGATACATCATCTAATTTAGCTAGCAGCATGCAAAACACCGGTTTGATGTACTAGTATATATTGTATGAAGTTTTTTTCTTTTTCCTGTGCCTGCTCGTTGTCTGCTCCTATCATTGGCGTTTTGATGTACTAGTATATGTATTGGACATTTTTTCTGTGCCTGCACATTGTCTGCTCCTACCATCCTATGTCGTCAACTACAGCAGAAGAGCCCGCAGCTCTGCCAACAACTCTGCCAATGCAATCAGTAACTGTCTCTGCACAACTAACTTATCATTCTGTGCTTCCACCCCCTCCAGGATCAAAGGCAAAGGCAAAGGATAAAAAGGATTCCAAGACAAAAGAACTCACACTCATTATTTCTCCAATGGCAATGAATTACATGCTGTTCCTCAATGCCATTCTCTTGAAACACGGTGAAGAAAAGTACAGTGTCACAGAAAGGAAACAGTATCCATTCAAGGTTTTGTGTCCACCTGCCAAGGCATACATACCTATAAGCCTTTGATTAGTTTTGGCACCGAACATTGACACTGTGTCTCACAGGAAAGGTGACGCACTTGATATTGATAATCTCAATGATTACAAGGAACTTGCGACAAACATCTGTGAAAATTCTGTCAAGAAAATTACTGTCTTCGTCGATATGGGTGACATCCAGAAATCATGGCGAAGCGTGAGTTATTGTCTTGATTCTCAGGATGAAACTCACCGGATATTATGCTCTCAAGTGAAGGACCAGTGCAAGTGATGATGAAGATGATGGGAATGACAATGAGGGCATGAATGACATAAATGGATTGACTGAACTTGAATGTGAGCTAGCCAGATTCCGCCGTTTACTGGAGAAGAAATATTCCAACGATGATGATGCAGGGTATACATTTGTTGCTCACGATGTTACACTCCCACTCACACCACTCATGATGAAAGAGTGGTCTCAGGCTTGTGTTAGTGTGATTCTAATTCTAAATCATGTTGCAAGCATGCTAACCTTTCTTAGTATGAAGGCCAGGCCACAATGGCTCTTCCACCAAACACAGAGGTGTTTGATCCAGTGAAGCACCAAGCTGTGCTGCGAACCTCCAGGCAGGCAGCCAGTGTGACACCTGGAGCCCCCGGATCCCAGGGAAGTGATATCACGATTGTATCATCCATGGTACTGGCCCTCCTTGGCAAAGCTGGCACTGTTCCTACAACCCCCACTCAAGTACAGCCTGCATGGACTGAACAAGCACTCACAGCTCTTTCCCCTGCTATTCCAACTCCAACCAAACTGTGCCAATTCCTGGCTTATGCCGAAAAAAATCTTGGTGTCACCAGCGCTTGTAATTTCGAACTGGCTCTGCACAGGAAGGGATATGGCCCCAATATCCTTCACCTAGTTAGCAACAGCAACCTCGCTGATATTGGGATAACCCCTGGTGATCCGTCTGAAGGCAGGCTCTCTGAAATGGTGGAATGGACCTGATGCTAAGCGCAAATGTGACGAGAAGGACGATTGTGGACAGCAAAACAAGCCAGTTTGCTTTGAAAGGAGGTATGATGATGGTGGGGGATGGACTTTCTATGCCCCTGCTGGTAGTATGGTCCCTGGGGAGGGTTGGTCAGTTGGGTACACAAACTACTACTATTGCAATGCTTGGAAAGGAGATGGTGCCTGTCCCTCCTGGATATATAGTTTGCGAGCCTGCAGAGGACGATGACAACCCTTTCAATTGACAGTGCTGCAATCCATTCCAGTATTATTATTATTTCCATGGTCTTATAATCTTTACATTCATGTATCTACCTACCGTCATCTCCCTGTCTAGTTGGGATGGGGTCTTGGGGTCCTGGTGCCTACCAAACAAAGATTTTTTTTGAAAGTTGGATTCTATGAGGGTTTTTATTGGACAAAATTATGAACATAGGTGATAGAGTGCTCCTGCGCACCTGAACTAACACTTAAGCACCAGATATAACTTGTTTTCAATGGGTTTCACCTAGCTGCGGGGTGATGCACAGTGCTGCACAATGTCGCATGTATTATCACCTGGAAATAACTTAGAAATCCCTTTACTTCCCTGTACTTCTTGTAGATATGCGAATGTATTATAATCCGTGCATTGTCGTGCAATCTGAAACTTCCTGTGACTTCCGGTAACTTCTGTGCTTACGTGTGCCTCAGTGTGCAGTAGCGTGCTTCACCATGAAGTTTACAGCATTGATTCGCACATCGTCGCATCATTCATGCGGGGCCCACTTCTACCTTGTTCTTGTTTGGTATGGTCGAGGATGGGCCTTGCGGCATTGCCAATCTGATGCAGGGAGACGACACCAACCTAGATGATGTGGATCTAGCACAATATGGTGTTGATTGGGAAGGGCAGGATGATCCTGTTTTGATGGATCACTTTTACGCTAACAACCCACAGGAGATGACGTGGGGGGCCTTTGCCCCTGTAACCACCCCTGATCAGTTATCAGGTGTGGCTTTTGATTCTCCTGAGTCGCCACTCTCCCAGCAGCAACTGGAAACACTGTCCCAGAAACACAATGCAGTCATCAATGTGACATCGCGAAGCATGACTATCCGGCATGTTATTTGGCAAATTGGGTTTGATTTATGTCGAGAGTTGGCGTCAACTTGATGTGGAGGAATCACCATGTATTTGACTGGTCGTTGTACAGCGCTCAGCCAGGATCTTTCATTAAAATTTTTTGTATTGGATATGAGACGACATGATAACATTTTGAGAACCAAATTAGATGGGGATATATGAAAAGAGGGAGGTTAGAAGGGGTGAATGTTTTTGTTGTTATGGGTATCAGGTAACATTGTAATGACCGTGTGTTTGAATGAGCTGCAAATGCACCCATACATTGAAGAGGGTGCTTGCCAGGTCTTCCAGAACGCAAGCCTCCTTCATTGCATTGTCGAGCCAGGTGTTGAAAAAGACCTCGACACGTCGATCACATGTATGGAAGTCCAGAGGCGGTTCCGGAAACCCATCATTACATGCATAGGAAAATGTGGCAGGATGGTTGAAGACAACCTAATACTTGTGAGCAAAGTTAGCATCGTGGGATCACATCACTGACCTCCAGTGGTGCATCATCCAGAGGTAATAAGTCTGAATCCGTTATCACTAATAGAAATAGATGACATCGGAGGAGGGGATCCCCAATGCCATTCAAGAAATTTTCATTGGAGACTGTGGTGCCTTTCAAGGACACTGGGTGACCCAAACCTACAAGATACCGCTTCAATCGAAGCTGGAATATATCAAAAAGAAGTATATTTATGTCGGATTCCTCAGCTGCAGTGGTAAATATGAGCCGGTCAATGATATCATGCACATTGGTAACACGACGATTGTACATCCCTGCCAAGAGTAGACGTCCATAGTTTAGATCGTTGTTAGAGAACATCTGCCAACATTGAAGAATTAGAGGTGTATGATGTGATTAGAAGAGATTAGGTTTACATCGAGCAATCTCATGTGACCAAAGATGTGTATGTTAAAACCATCGCAGAATGCTTGAAACTCCGGATGGTTCCAAGGATCTGAGTGTCCAATCAGGACTGATGCCACCAAAGCCCTTGATATCCCTTGGTGAAACTCCAAACTGCGAGCACTCTGGAAGGCACTGACCTAGAGATGATCCACACATTTAGTATGTATAAACTGACAGAAATAAATATGCACAGACGTACATCAGTCATTTCTAAATATTGTATCAAAAGTCGATACACAGGATCATTGATCACAATTTTTGGTAATGTATCAGCTGCCGAAAATTCGAACCATGGGGTTAAAATCTGTGCCAACTCTGGATCCAATGCTTCAATGTAGCTTAGCTCGAGATCCATGGACTTATTGCTGTAGATTGTGGCAAGCATCCACCACGGTGTGATTGGTTCTGGGCCTAAACCTAAGATCACCATGTGAAGAGCAGCCCAACCTCTGCAAACCCAGAAGTCTCGATTCTGGGCAGATACCGGCATTGTGATCAGGGGCCAGAGAAGAGGGACCAGGTAGTCTTCCCTCATCCCCCAAAAAGCTCTATCGCTTGTTAGAAGCTTGATTCCCTCATGTAGAATGCCTCTCTGAGGCCCATGCCCAATTGCATGCTGCAATGGTGGGTCAGTCTCTCTGGCATAACTGTCCACATATAATGTCAGTAACATCTACATAACTGTCTGAGGAGAGAATGCCTACATGCTAATATTGAGGTATGGTTCCAGGAAAGTGTTCACCTCTGCAACAGTACACGTAACACCAGGTTGTGCAGTGAACGAAAATGAGTCCAGTCTATATTGGAATCGAAAAAGGTCCTGCATTGTTCTGGCAATAACTGCTGTGTTTGGCCCTGAGATTCTGACATTTCCTTCCTGAGGTCGCAATGCAACCTTCATCTTAATGGCCATTTGCCAGGTTTTTATATCAGAAGCTGTCGCGCAGTGAACTTTTGTAGGCTGTGGCCTCAGTGGCGCACTGATTTCGATCTCAGTAGCAGTGACTGGGGTTGCTGCAATAGACGGTAGCGATCTGAGAGTTGTGGCATCTGGGATGTGATCTTGGTCCAGTTGGAATGTTGGTGGTGTGGTTAACATAGGGGTGTTGAGGTTACGGGGACGGGGAATCAGACGAGGGCAGGACCGTCCAATTCCAGATGCTGTGATGTCGTGAGATGTTCTATTACACTGCTGACTGCCATGTTGCTGGACGCCTCCTTGCTCTACAATCTAGATTGGGAGATATGTGATGTGAGTTGCAATGATTGATTGATTGATTGACTCACAATGGCAGGTGGCGGCGGTGTGTGCACAGGCAATGTATGACTGGACGAGGCCACAGGAGGGTCTTGAGATGGGTTCGCCATGAATCCCGCTGATGGTTCCAGATGCCGGCGATTACTGGTTGGCTCATCCCCATTCTAAGGTGGGAGATAACCTGTCAGTGCTACCCCCCAGGTTGTGTAGCTAATGCTCCAGCTCACTGAGATAGAAATTGACTGTGTGCAAACCTGCAACACACTACTGGTACTAATTTGTGGTATTTCAATATCTTGAGCAGCCCTCAGACATGTTGCAAGGCAGTGAGCTAGATTCTGAGTTTGCGGAGTGAGCCCTTGAAGAGCATGCCAAGGGAAGCATGCATGTCGGGATGTGGTTGTTCTGTCAAATGCAGCAAGTGGCCCAGAAAAGTTGCCAAAGCTTGGCGCTTATAGGGGAGATGTTTCAGTAAAAATTCAAGAATGAGGCAGCACTGTCTGTCGACACACCAATGAATAACATCTCAATTGTGGAATCATCCGGGTTTTTAACCTTTTGACTGATTATAGATAGATGTGGGTGGTCAAACTCCCAGGCAACAAGATCAGATGCTTTGAATTGACACGATGAGGTGGGCTGATTGCTTTGGGGATACACAATGTGCCAAGGAAGGTGATGAAACTCGTTGCCAGTGGGATAACTCAGCAAAAGCTGAATGTTCCTGGAGCTAAGGTGTTGGCGGAGGGCTTCATCGAGCTGCTGCCAGACAGCTCCGGCTCTAGGGAGATTGATATGAAAATGTAAGTTGGCCCTGCCTAATGCCGCAATGACCTTTGGAATTTCTGTGTTCTTCCAACGATATTGACCAGACAGATTTGCTGCGAGTTCCAATTCACTGACATCCTGTAACAAAACAATTTAGTGGAGGTGGGTTTAAAGGCACGTAAAACTAACGGTGAAAGGTAGAAGTAAAATCTGGTACTCAGCCCCTACGCTTTGCAGGGCAGGCGTACTACTGTCAAATGTGTGGGTTCGAGGCTGAGGGGTGGTCAATCCACCTCGCCCTCTTCTTCCTCAGCCCCGTGGCATCCGAGAACTCTGGGCCGTCTGCTGGTGTTGAGGTAGGTTGCGATGCACGCTGGCCATTCTCTGAGCCTGTGCGCTTCCCAGATTGGCGGCTGGTGGCACATAGGGAAATGCAGGGATAAGGGTAAATCCTTTTCCACAGGTATCCATACTATTAAGAGTACGAGTACGGATACAGATTCTCGTATCCGTGGGCTTCAAAATGAGCCAGAGATCATCCAAAACGGTCAAGAATTGACTGAGATAGAGACTAAACATTGATTGGACTCTATCTCAGTCAATTCTTGACCGTTTCAGGTGATCTCCGGCTCATTTTGATCGGGAATCCATGGGTAAAATCCGTGGATATTGCATCCGTATCTGTGGAAAGTACGAGTACGGATACAGACAAATGTATCCTGGGATTACCCCTGCATTTCCCTAGTGGCACAAAGGCACGAATAGGTGATTGAGAGAACAATGCTGTAGAGGCTGGTGGTGTGGATAGAGTAAGTTGGTTTGCTGAGTGCTGGACTGGGGTGTGGGCCATCCAACCGGTGCCACAGACATAAGTACTGAGGTAAGTCCATGCTGCGTTGGTCTGTTTCCAAGTGGTTAACAGCAAGCTGGCTGGTCGTTGCATAAGGAACGCACTGAGAAAAACCCATGGCATTGATTGCGGTTGGAGTCACCTCGGCGCATCTCATAATGGGGGTCGTCTGCTGCAATGGTATAAAGGTGTGCAAAGTAGCTGTGGCCACACAAGCAAGCGTTTCCAGCCGCGAGTGATGGCAAAATCTAGTGAAATTGGAATCAGCCTAGTGTGTCAGCGAAGTTGAGCGAAACATACTGTCGATATGGTGCCGGTGTCCATGTTCGCAAAGCAAAACATGGTACATTCTTGACAACAGGAACATTCACCCCGTTCAGGCAGATTGGTGGACATGGAGAAATTGTGTGGGCTTAACACAAAGTCGGGCAAATGGATGAAACGAGATACTGATTCAGTGGACATTGTCGATGGTGTTGCTGAAGTTCAGTTCAGTTCAGAAACAGGTTTGGAGCATATTTGTGAAATATCTCAAGGAGATTAATTTGTGTTTGCCCAGAATTTTTTTGATGGCTTCTTTAACACTTTAAATTCTCTTGTATAAGTTGTGCCTAAAGGTAATGTAAAAATTGAAATTTATAAAAATGCAAAAGGGGGTGTAAGTCCGAGGTTTTTCAAAAAATCAAAAAACCTCGGACTTACACCCCCTTTTGCATTTTTATAAATTTCAATTTTTACATTACCTTTAGGCACAACTTATACAAGAGAATTTAAAGTGTTAAAGAAGCCATCAAAAAAATTCTGGGCAAACACAAATTAATCTCCTTGAGATATTTCACAAATATGCTCCAAACCTGTTTCTGAACTGAACTGAACTTCAGCAACACTATTTCTCACCAACACCTTGGGTAAAATCAAACCATAGCCATTTGATCCGTGTATTGTAAACACTTCTAGAAGCAAGGTGAGCCCAAAGAGTTACAGCAACAAGATACAGAGTGCCTAACGCACCGGCCCCACAAATAGGAACCCCTTCCTGGGCCTTTCTCCTCCTCCATACATTCTGCAACCCTCAAATTCTCTACACCATGGTCACCTCTCAAATGACTTGGCCACCCATAAACTGTGAGAGCATCCTCGAAAACCGCAAGAACTGTGAGAGCCCGATTGTTGTTGCTGACCTTGATACCCGTGATCAAATGTGACTTGCCATCGATGAAGGCATGGGTGACCAATTTCCACCGAATTAAACCTGTAACGGCTCGAGGTAAGAAGCTCCCATAACTACGCAAACCCACATACCGTGTTGGCCATCATGATGCCAGAGAGTGTTTGGACCTGGAACCCAATACACCCTCCGTTGTATTTGTCTGGGGCCAAAGACTGCCAGCGTTCTGTGGACTCAAAGGTATGACTATGTGATTCTCGTAACTGAAATCCACAAACCTTTTGCACACAGGTAACCAGCTATCATTGCACGTCCAAACATGGGGAAAATCTCCAAGACATCAGCTATTTCGAGATCGAGTTCATCATCAGACATTACTGAGACTGGTGAGGTGGTGGAAGTCCAGGTGCGAGTGGTCATCCATCATCAGCAGTCACGTCGTTGTAAACTGGTTCACCAGGGGTGACCAGACCCAACTCGAGCGCACGCCAGCGAATGGTGCAAGGATGGCAATCAATAACCATGCTCAAGCGAGAGGGTCCTCTCAGCTCCAAAGCAAATGAGAGGAATGTGGGATCAATATGTATTCTTGGTCGACCAACTCTGCCTTCAGACCATCGATGAGTGATGGACAGTCCTGTCTCAGGAGGGTCTGCAGACCGGTCGGATGCCTCATCAAGAGCAGTCACCATGTCGGCAATACTGTGACACAGGGTTGAGTATTCATCAAGAGGGATAACATCACGAATCTGTAAGTAAGAAAAAAAATTAAGCTTGCCAGCTATCGTGTCAATGCAAGATGTACCTGTTCTGCAGAAGATAGAAGTAATAAAGCTTGATCCCTGGGCTGTCGCAGTCTCTCCACATCTCCAACTTGTGTTCTCAAGGCTACCCTCACACAATCCTCCAAGACATGGTAAGCTGCATGAAGGTTTTTCAGCTGTTCTGGCATTTTGATGTCACAGTTTCAGAGATGTTAACTTGAAGGCCCAAGTCAGGTGCACGTAACAATAACCACTGCAGTAATCAATGTCTCCTCACCTCAACGCTAAACAAACCCATTGCCATGATACTGCCACAGCCCAACCTTATGCCTCTGCCTCATTCACCTGATCCTCCTGATGATCCTCTTGATTCAATCTTATTCTCAGCAAGCTCTCCATCGTTAGACTCGTATACCGACGATAACCTCATCAAAGATCCTTTTCTAGCTACAACAGCAGTGGCAGAGACTCTTCGCCATGAAGATGTGCAAACATCCCAGGGTAGATCATCCAAAAGTGCAGCATACACTGTTTACAATGGACACACAACCGGCGTCTTTCTTTCCTGGTGAGTTTCTGATGCCACTGGCCACCTCCCACTTCATACAGCTATCCCAGGGCCACCTGCAGTCAACAAACAGACCAATTCCCATCCAGTCCCTACCAAGGCTTCCGCACAGTTGCGGCAGCCCATCAGGCGTATGCTGCTGCTTTAGCTTCTGGTGATGTTGGGCCCTTTCGACTCGCTGTCCCATCAACCCCTATGGCTCCCAATTCAACTTTGCAAAACCCTCCTACGCCATCATTACAATTCCCACCAGCACTATCATCTGCTGTGAACGTATGGGTGGTTCTACGGGGTCTTAGGCCAGGCGTATATCATGGAAGGTAGGCCCGTTTCATTCCTATGTAGCACAGCCCAGTTTCTGACATTGCCTGCGCTACTCGAGGCCGAGCGTGCACTTGGCCATGACAAAGGGTGAGTCGTCTGGTGTGCTTGCAGTGTCATGGAGGGCAATGCTCACTTCGTTCAGGAATACATGGCTGGCAATGTATCATATATGTCATATAGCAAACCCACATATGACCCTGTAGTCTAACAATCATACATGCAGTAGTTTTGGGCCACTATTAGGCAACGAGCAAGATGAAAGCACTATGCTGTCGCCAGCTTAAGAGACTGGTCCACCTTAATATTTCCAATTTTCAATATCTCGGAAAGATGCAGAGACTCGATTTGTGTGATCACTGGATAACAGAACATGACATAAAAATTGACACGGCATACACTACAAGGGATTCTGCTGGTCACGGAAATGGGAGTATGGAAATGGTGTCTAGTCGCCGCCGAATTTATCGAGTATCCGTTTGACCAGTCTGTCCAGACCATCAGCCGTCATCCTTATCACATCCCATTCACCATCTGCCATGTTAAAAGTTTGACTCAAATCAGGATAATCCACCTGCTCTCTGGACAATAAGACTTCCAAGATGCCGATAGCGGACGCATCTCTTTGGTCCAATGAAAGGGCACTTTGTTGGTGCAATTGCTCTCGCGCAACCCTTGCCTTTGCAACACTGGCTCAAATGTTCTTGAATGAGCCCAGGTTGATCCCAGCCCAGCGCGCAAGGTCGTCAAGTTTGATAACCAAACCAGTATCATGGAATACCTTTGGTTTGGCAGTGCCTTTCATGGGCCATATTACCCCAACAAGATCAGCAACATTTCGAAGTGTGCGCTCAGAAAGACAGTGCTTGTATGCCATGCCATACCTTTGATACACCAAGTTAATCAAACATTGCTTCTGCTCAGGGAAGTGGTCATCTAAGTATGAGTCAATTGACGATGGATGGGAGACACTGGCAAGGGGAGCAAGCATTGTTGTTCTCACGACAGGCAGCCCGGGGTCACCAATGGCATGATCAACCTGTTCCATTAGTTAAATACCGTTCTTGAAGTAATTGCTGGTACTTACCTCTTCCCAAATATAAAGTACATAGATTTGTTCCATTTTGTCGAGGCTGTGCATCTCCACCAACTGTGCGCGGCACTCCGTGTCCACAGTGGGATCAATGACTCTGTAGAGAGTAGCTCTGCCTACGTGTTGCGTATCAAGTAGTTCATGGAGACAACCGATCTCCTGGAAGCAGTTCGAGTGATGCTGATACTCGTTAGATTCTATATCAACAGGTTGTTGCGACATTCCAACAAAGATCTCACCCTGAGGCCACATGGAGATGGTGCGGCCAGGAATACAGTCACATTCAAGAATGGCTTCTATGATATCAGAAGCGCAAGGGTCTCTTTGAAACATCAAGCCGCTCTGTATGTAGCTGCATCAGAGATTGCCTCGGCGCAAGCCAATAAAAACTGTGGCAGATGTGGGGGATGAACTGGGGTTCATTTGGATAGTAGCAGTTGTATTGGGTGTGAACAGTGGCCGGTGCTCCTCCTCAAATTCAAGTGGTCAGGGTGTTAAGGATCTACTGTGGCTGTGGTAGCCAGCTGGTGGTAAGAACGTTCCTTCTGACTGTGTAAGAGTAGTGAGATAGGATTGAAACAATTCCTCACTCTTGGGGAGGTTATCCAACTGGCGTCTGTGTCTTGGTGGCATGTTGTCAATCGGCATTGTCATGATATCGATCTCGGATGCTACAGCTGCCTCAGCAGCAGTGAGTATGCGTCCCAGCAGAAGTGATGCGGGTTGCTGTGTACCTGCCAGTGGGCTGTGACCTTCCAACTCAGTATCACTGACGACAAAAATTGGAGGTGCGGTGATGGCTGATTCAACTGCTGTTGCCGAGTCTGGCCTGTCGGGTTCTCTTGCACGCCTCTGTTCAGTTAAAGGTTGTACTGATAGTTCGTCATCTCTGGCTTGGGTGTGGGCTGAGTGCTGTTGCCCAGAGCGCCGCAAGGTGGTTTCCATCTGGTACGATTCCTAAGCTCGTTGTACAAAATTGTTGTTACTCATACTACTTTGGTGCTCAAATCATAGGCATCGCAAATTTAGACCCAGGCGCACCACTGCGCATGGGTGCGCATGGTTATGACAATGGATGCCCTGCACAGTATTGCACAGTCTATCACGAAACAGTTGTATGTCAGTGAGAATATGTGGCATTGCGCTGACCTGTGCTTCGCATATCTTTTCAGTTCTTTTGTGCCAGACTTCACGAGACTGCACATGTGATTATGTATGACGTTACATATGACGTTACACGTGCACTTTTATTATTTGCGCGATAGAGGCTGCGCGATCGCGCGAATTGGAACCGTGCGGTTTCACAAGGTACACAGACTTTGTTTTTTTGGCATTGCTGTGCGTCTGTGGGGCCATTTGGGGAGAATAATACATTTAATTTATTTCTACCTGTATACTTAGAGTGTTTTAGTCAACTATTAGCTATATTCCAGCAAGCTTTGTGCAATACGAAGCAGACTCTAACTCCGAGCAAGAAATCAACAAGCTGCCTGTTTTGGTTGCAACAATCATGTGATATCAAATTTGATATGAGTTGTCATCGTGATGGCCTGGCCAATGATCGGATCGTGCAATCAAATCTCTACATCACGAAGCTTGCCCAAAATAGGAAATCCAAAATTAGCGGTCATGCTCACCGAGGCTGCTTTGTGCCCACAAAGCTTGCTGAAATATAGCTAATAGTTGACTAAAACACTCTAAGTATACAGGTAGAAATAAATTAAATGTACTATTCACCCCAAATGGCCCCACAGACGCACAGCAATGCCAAAAAAACAAAGTCCGTGTACTTTGTGAAACCGCGCAGTTCCAATTCGCGCGATCGCGCAGCCTCTATCGCGCAAATAATAAAAGTGCACGTGGAGCGTCATAATTTTGTCCAATAAAAACACTCATAGGATTCCGCATCTTTTCGGAAATAGCTGTAACTAATTAGTGGCACTACAACTATAGTTGAAAGATATCATGGGAGAGTTTCAAGAGATTGGATGGGTTGCACCTCTCGACGGGAAAATTATACCAACTTACCACGGAAATCCAACTGCAAAGCAGTGGTGGTAGGCCCTGATAATGATCGAAGTGGAAGAGGTGGTTGCAGTTGGCGGTATGCTGAGGTATAGGAATCAGGCGCATACCATTCTCGTCTGACTGCTCGGACATGGTAAAGTGCTGATACCAGCTGTACCAATGGAATAGTTCAAAAAAAACGTAAAAAAACGTTGAGGCATATATTAGCAACCAAACTAATATCATACACCAATTTCATGTTATAATAGTGAGCCAAACTAGTGCATCAGATGAGTGTAAGACAAGAGGTAGAATATATAAAATCGACAGGACGCTACCTAAACAAAATCCTTGAATGCCTGGTAATATTGAAGGATGGTAGTGCGATTCTCCAATGGTTTCATCCCATCACTGTTGCGGAGTGGAAGTCTGGGGGTATGGCGATAAACAACGGAAGTATTGGATGGAAACGTCCCTCCCATCACGGCGTTGTTAAGTTGAGCGGTGACCTTTATCTTGTAAAACGTAGGGGTTGTTCCGACAAGGGTGATGCCGGGGAAAGTAATCTCATCGAGGGTTGGGACGTGAAGGACCCTTTCGCGGGTAAAGTTGCCCCGCTGGTAGGCAGCGATGGCTTCAGCGATGAGTTGTGGCTCGGGGTCGTCAGGGTTGTCGAATCGTTTGTCCTCCTGTACCAAAAGAAGATAGTCGTTCTCATCACAAATGCAAACGTCTGTCTGAGCAGAGCACTGCATCCCGCAGATAACAAGTGGCAGGGCTTGCCGCGTGATGATGACCCGACGACCCGTGGCGTACCCCAAAGTCTCTAACAACCTCGCAGCAAAGTTGTCGACAGCGGCTTCCTGGCCTACTTTGGGGTTATGTGCAAGATCAAGGTAGTGCAACAATTTGTAGGTCTCGTCGTCGGGAGCGAGCGCTCGGTCTGTGGTTTCGCAGAAGCGATGCACTGCAGGTGGCGCTGGAGGGAGCTGATCTCGAGCGAAGAAGTCGGTAAACGACTGCTCAACGACTTGGATGTTGTAGGCTCGAATATCGTTTTGTGTCCAGTCATTACCAGACTTTGCACTGCGGATGAGATTTGCCATTCACTCCTATGGCCCTGTGCGTGGGAACCATGTTCTAATGATTTCCGAGTCCTCAATTTATTTAGGCTGCCGTTTGAGTGGGCCAACATCCGTAAGGAAATTATAATCTAGAGCCTTTTTTTGTTATATCGGGAAAGATCTAGGATTTATGATTATAATCTATGATATGAAAGTACACCATAAGGCCGAAAGACAAATGATAATCATATTCATTGTAAACCAAGGGGGTGGCGGAACCCGAATCCCGCACCTGAGGTAGGGGGGGGGGGGGTCAGCCAGCGGGCCGATTTTTTTTTTTGAACTCCGGGGGTTTTGAGCTAGTTTGGCAGGGCAATTGCCCTATTCATGCCTGAGAAGTAGTAATAGAAGCAAATGACACGTCCTATGAGTAAGACCAGTGAACGAACCCTATTAACTTGCGTAACCATACAAAATGGCCAAGAAAAAAGAGTACGTGACAATAACTTCTACTCTGTACACATTGAACTCAGAGCTTGGATTACACTTAGTCGCACAAATCAATACACAACAGAGACCCAGCTACCATGTCCCGATTGTGGAGAAGTCATTCGAGTGGGCACCGCTGGCCCTAAAAATTTGGAAATTCATCGCAGGTCCAGGGCATGTCAAGCGGCACAAGCTGTTTGCAAACAAGAGGCACACGGTGGCTTGTTTAAAAGGCGGAAAGAAAGACCAGATGCATCTCTGCTCACCTTCTTTGGATCGCAGCAAGTGCTCAATCCATGCACAGTGTCGGCACCCTCACTTGTCCATGCACCGCCTATTGATCTCGTAGCGTTGGCATCAGCATCAGAAAAGGTTAACGCTGAACACAACTCCATACTGCCATGTGTGATTGTGGGATGCCTACTCCGAGAACTCGATCAAAAGAAGAGGAAGATTCCCAAATCCACCCCCCTTGCAGATGCAGATCATCCCTTGGCGGTGTTCTCCGGCGATCCAGCGGCTTGCATTGACCCAGACAAGGACGACTGGGAAGACCTCTTGAACCCAATGATGAAGCGGGCATTCGACTGGGGGTCAAATTCAGAGAATAGTCAGCTGAACGAAATCGCACGACGTGGGAAGAATGGAATAGATGGATTTCACAACTTCATTGAATATTTCGTGATACACCGTGGTCTGCAGGGCGCACTAATTGAAGTCAAAGTTGGAATACTTCTGGCAGCGATCGACCTTGAGTGCGTATTCAAAACCTATATTTGAATTTCATAATAACAACAATCAAACAGAAAAGATTCTCACCTACTGCCGTTGAGACTGGTACCACTCCGGCTACTGCAACAACAGACGTTATTGATGTGGATGAGATCGAGGAGGCACTCGTTGATCTCTCGACGTCCTCAATGCCAATGAGCGCCAACCACGCACAGCCGCCTGCAAAGCCCGCCTTTGATACTCCTTGCCATGGGATTGTCGTCTTGGTGAGCCTTATTGTTTTGACCTACCTGGTATCTAATTGAAGTACTTAGTTCCACCGGAACTGCATGGAATTAGACCAATCTGTGCCCAAGAATTGGTCATGCCCCAGTTGTCGAGGAAGCAGGAATAAACGTCGTCACACATAGTTATGGATAAAATTATATGTCATGTGCAAATAATTGCCTTTTTGAGAAGGAGGGGGGGGGGGGGGGGTGGTCTCGGGTCTTGAAAAAATAAATATGAGGGTATATCGGAGCTTCGCGTTCCGCCACCCCCTTGTTGTAAACACGGCAAGGGCCGTTTTAGGGCCGTTTTAGGGAGGGCAAACACAATGCTTCAGCAAATCGACAAAAGGTCCTGAGAGACTTTTTCGTCTGGGCCAGTCTGGAGAGGTCTGGCCCAGAACAATTTCACTCCGAAGTTATTTTCCAACAATCCCAGACCCTCCAGACATGTCAGACCATATATAACTGACGGCTAAGATACTGTGTATGCTAGATACTAATTAACCATACCCATATTGAGGCTACGTCTAATGACCTTTCCAATCACTGCGGAAACTCCAAACTAGCCTGGACCTCTCTTGACTCTGAGAGGAGGTATCTTCAGAGATTGGACAGGCTGATTAGTACGATAGCACTAAATCACGCTTTCATCTGAATATAAATATGATCCTGAAGTCTGGCTTGCACCGACCAGCCATAACCACACGGTATCCCGACATCCAGAGACAGCGCCTGTCCTTACCCCAGCCCATCACCTCTCCTGTGTCTGGATCATGGAGATGACTCCTCGCCTATCACGGAGCTTTTGTGCTCACTTTACCCTTAACCTTTACCCTTCACCTGCTCATGCCTGCCCAAGTCGTCTCCACGACACGTAGTGTCAACGTTGTAACCATTCAGCTCACACAACAGGATCAAGACGAGCATATCATTATCACACCAACTGAACCAGGGCCTCTGGTACGTCTCATATTTTCACAGACGTTAATTCGGTGTTGACATATTTCTACAGCTAATCGTCATCAAACACCCTACCAACCGCACAGATATTAACGTGAAAAGCGACTCAGAAAGTTATTGTTTTTTTACAGCATCAGATCACGATTTAATGGACTCTTTGATGTGACGAAAGTAAGTGGTCTTCTCTTTTGAATTTGAGTACTTATGTTCATTAAAAATATCTTGTATGGCCCGTAGAACCTTCGACGACGACAACAACAAGTCAATTGATCCCATTACTGTGAACCCCTCAGCTTTAGACAACTCCCCAGCAAATCTTCAAACACGAGCAAAACGGAGTCAGAAGACACCATCTTCCTGACGGACATTCTCGAAAATCACAACGCAACACCCAAATCCAAACAATTTACTTTGTTCTGCATTGAAAATCGCAGGCGCCTCAAAGCAGAAGTCAAGGTAAATATTTATTGTATCTTACTATCGAGTACCTCTCACGCATTACCCTAGGACAAACTTGAAGATGTTACCCTCCAGGAGACCGGTGGGATTAATCCCACCATTGATCCCACCAGTCCCCGCGATGTCACGCTGATGAATGCCAAACACTGTCGCGAAATTCCTGATGGTCCTACCATCTCCAGTTTCCAAGCTGGAAAACGGTTCAAAGATAAATAGTATAGTACTAGTTCTTCTTGCTGTATCATATTCTCGTCTACTCATAGACTCTTGTTGCACCATAAAATAAATTCTTTCTGAGGTCCTTGCTTCATGATGTGTCAACCTTGAGCACGTCGCGTCCTGAGCGCGTCTTGTAACATGCCTCAACTCTTCGCGTGTTTCTGTCCAAGCTGCAACGGCGCTCACATTTCTGCAGAAATAAAGCGAACTCACGAACGTGCTGTCAATAGAGCAAGACTATCGACAAGCACTTCAGCCAGTATGGCAGGCCGACTTCGTCATATCATACCTCGGAGCCAGCGTTCATCTGGACCCATCCCCCGCAGTTTCCCCCCTTCGCGCCAGCAGGTGGAATTGTCATTCCCTGATCTAGATTTCCCAGCGCGAACCTCTGCCGAGGTAGTTGAACAAGAAATGCTTGACCATGGTACCATGACTGGCAAGGATCTAGACATTCAAACCTTTGGATCTGCCCTTCCAAACCTTGGACCTAACATACACGACCCTCGGGTTCTTACAGGCCTCGTTGACTACCATTCTATTCACAACTTGGCTGCGCATGCCGGTTCTGTTCCGCTCACCTCTCATATTGCTCACAGACCTCCAGCTCGTGACCCTATAGACGCTGAGATTCAGCAGTGTTTCCAAAATATGCTAGAAGAAGGGTTAGCACACGAAATGCCCCAGGAAGCATCTGATTCTGATCATGACGAGGTATCGGATGACGAATATGCTGGATGTGAGCTTGTTGATGCCGATGAAGAAGAACAAGAAGGGGCTGATAACGAGCAAGGCGAGGACAGTGAGGATTCGGATGCTGATGTACCAGATGCTCCTGTCAGCCTTGGTGTAGCTGATGAAGACCACCCGGATCCATTCGCACCAACAGACATTAGCGTCAAGGCTGTCGATCTCTCCTTGCAGCCCCCTCATCTACAGGTTATCTATGCCCTCGTTACTTGGCTACATCTCCAGTTCCACTTGCCGCAAATTGCCTGCCACGCTGTACTATCAATCCTCACATGTATCCTCTTTTTCCTCAACCCTAATTGTGAAGTTCCCCTGCGCACGCTTCAATCAGCAAATGCCATCCTCTCTCTCGATGTCCCTGTTCATATCCTTGCAGTCTGTCCCAATTGCAAGGAAGTTTATCCTGAGTATGCTTCGGATTCAGCAGAGAATCTCTGTTTCCGCTGCCAGTCTCCTGTATTCACTTCAGAATTCACTCAGCGAGGGAAACGACGCAAGAATATCCCACTTCTTCGGTATCCTTACCTGTCAATTAGTGAACAGTTACCATCAATCATCTCCACTCCAGGTGTCGAGGAACTCTTAGATGAATGGCGCACGAGAACTCGCCGAGAAGGCCTGTACCAGGACATTTTCGATGGTAAGGTTTGTAAAGGGCTTCGTGCCCATGACAACTCCCTTTTTTTCTCCAACAGCATACATGAACGTCATGGACCCAACGATGAGCTCTGAATTGGGGTCACCCTTGGCGCCGATTGGTGGGTTTCTCTATCATACCTCATTATATTTTATATCATTTAATAACCATCATTAGGTTCTCATATATACGTAGTAATATTGCACCGTCACATTCCTCAGCTCCAATCTCATTTTCTATTGCAAATTTACCAATCGAATATCGGTATGATGCCCTCTAACATGTTTAGTAGTTGACAGATTGATTAGCATCAGATACCGGACATCAAACCTCATGTGCACCAGCATCATGCCCGGTCCTAAGGAACAAACAGCTGATGAGCTGCAACGCCATCTCCGACCTATCGTCAGTGACTTACTTCGATTGTGGAAGCAAGGTATCTTGATACCAACGACTTCATGCCCTCTTGGTACGTTCAATCATATAGCCATATTTCTCATTAATTAGTTGTCAAGGTCATCTCATTCAAGTTATCTTAATTGCAATTGTTTGTGACAAACCCGCAGCCCACAAATTAGCAGGGTTTGGTGCTCCATCGCATACACATTTTTGCACGGAATGTTGGATTTGTCAGAAGGACAAGGTGTCCCCGTCTTCTTTCAAACACGGAGGTGAGTAGTCTTACATTATGAATTTAAAATCTCGTTTATGCATGGACTCGGTGCAGGGTTTCCTCCACGAACTGATGCTGAGCAATGCAAACTGGGTGAGGAATATGCCAAGCTGACAACAAACAGGGAACGGGATAACTTTGTACATGATCATGCTACACGGTATACACAACTATCTCGCTTACCCTACTTTGATATCGTCCGACAAATGGTTATTGACCCCATGCATAACCTATATCTGGGTATGTTCCTCCGTCTTCTTTGTCAGCTACAAGACTCACTACTATTTAGGGCTTGTCAAGCACCACTTTTACGGAATCTGGGTCCAAGGGAAAATTCTTCGTAATAACCATGAGCTCAAGACCTTCCATGAGATGCTAAACGACGTGTGTTCATATTATTTCCTCATTGTCCTTCTCACATTAGGTGCAGTTTGTCTTGCCCGGTACCTGTGGCAGGCTTCCAACCGATATCGGGATGCCCTCTGGAGGATCACTCACAGCTGATCAATGGTTCCTTCTTGCGACGGTCCAGGGACCAATAATTGTGACTTTCAATGATGTTTGATCGTAGTATTAATATTGTACATACTAATATTTTAACAGATCCCTGAACTGTGGCGAGCTTGCCTGCCAAAAGACCATGAAATCCTCAAGAATAATCGAGTTAATGCCATCCAACAAGTTGAAGCTGCGAAGGAAGCCAAGAAACAGAAGGCGGAGGAAACTCGAAAAGCCAAGAAAGCCGATAAGGAGAGGATAGCGGCAGAAAAGAAGGTGGAAAGGGAGAGGGTAGCGGCGGAGAAGAAGGCTGAGAAGGAGAGGGTGGCAGCGGAGAAGAAGGCTGAGAAGGAGAGGGTGGCAGCGGAGAAGAAAGTGGGGAGACCAGGTGCAGTGATAGATAAGCAAACAGAGAAGGAGAGGATAGCAACAGAAAAGAAGGTGGAGAGGGAGAGGGTAGTGGCGGAGAAGAAGGCCAAGAAAGAGAGGGTGGCAGTGGAGAAGAAGACGAAGAAGAAGGACGAGAAGGAGAGGGTAGCGGCGGAGAAGAAGGCCGAGAAAGAGAGGATAGCGGCAGAAAAAGCTCAGCGCAAGGTAACCTGCTGTTACCAATAAGCCTTCCCTGCTAATCAGTGACTGTAGGCTGGTACAAGATTCAACGAAGTCCCGCAGCAGCCTGAGGGTAATGGAGATCCAGCAGATCTGGACGCCGTGGACGGTGAACCTCTGAAATTCAGTCTACACCCTGACGATCCAAAGAACTTTCTCAAGCTTTCATCGGCCCTTATGCTATTAGCCAAGAGAACAATTACATCTCAAGAAATTGTTGAGGCCGATATTCTGCTTCATGAATACTGCGCTGAGCTCATATCAGTTAAGCTTTCAATTTCTGTCCCACAATTACCATGCTCACAATATTTCAGCTCTATGGACCGTCTTTGATGAGACCAAATCATCATTATGCAATACACACAGCTCGGTGTGTTCGCGATTTTGGCCCTTTACAAGGTTTTTGGACTTTCCTCTTTGAACGCTTGAACCATATCCTCAAGTCATACAAAACAAACAACCATGCGAATGGCGAGCTTGAAACAACATTTTTCCGCGAGTTTCATCGTACATGTCAATCAAGCCGAGTGGTGCATAAGAAGCAAAATATGATTCTAGACCTGACATCGTTTGCAGACATTTTCTTTGGCTTCTCAGCCACCAGAATCCTTACAGCGGGAAGTGGCGCGAATCATGCTAAAAGCTACAAATGAAGAAAGGGGCACTGTTGCCGCACTGGGTGCATTATCGAAAGAACTAGATGACACCTATGAGGATGGTATGTATTAATATTACATCTCACTTTATAAGCCCTAGTGACCTGGACACCACTACTAGCAAACCGGCACTGCATCTTATCTCCACGACATGAGCGGAAGATGATGAGCAATGGCACGTATCGTGTGCTTGCACGGACACTCTGTGCACAGCGTCCAGAACAGCCAGTTCACTGCCAATCCGAGCGACCCCGGAGTATACACAGCATTCCCCTCGATCAAACGGCGACATTTTACGACTACATAATTATGAATGGTTCTCGTTACTATGCCTCTTCTGCAGTTGGCTCTTCTCGTGCATCCTTGGTCGAAGTCAACCTGGGCAGCCCAACTGATCGCCAAATTCACCATGGCGAGCTCCTGGATATTTTTGTGTTTGATCAATTTCAAACTTGCCCACCCATTCGGTTTGGCCGCATGCGATGGTTAAAGAAGTGGACAGGTCCACAGGAGGCAATTTGGGACACGTAGTAAGTACAATCAGTGCCTGCTGATAAAATGTTGAGATGCCCACTTTCCAGTGAAACTGTGAATGTTCTCCTTTTGGAATTGCACGAATACGATGCAGATGTGCAACTCCCTGCACTAATTGATCTGACATGCATTGAAGGACTTCTCGGTCTCTCTGTGGTCAAGGTGGGGGCCTCAGATACAAAGCTATGGGCATCGGTTGGTTTAAACAAAGGTGTTACCCATATCATATCCTTTTTTGCAACTTACTCAACATTTTCTAGAGAATTTTTCTATTTAAACGAGGTTATACAATGTTCTGTGTGCTTATTCTTTATGCATCGGTATCATCTAACTCTGAATCGTCTTCGATCTCGGCCAAGTATGCCAAATCTTCCTCAGAAATGTCGCCGTCCTGGATTTTGTCTACAAACCCACTCCACCAGTCATGATCCACGCGTAATTGCATCGTATCCTCGGCATCGAATTCCTTCCACCAGGACTTTCGAACCATGCCAACAAACGGTATTGTGCGGGGATTTTTTGACGATGCTGGTGCTCTGGTATTCATCTTGGATGGTGTGGCATAAAAAGTCTTTTTGGCCTTTGAATTTTTGATGCTCACTCGCCTCTTCTTGCGAGCGGGTTGCATACTCCCCTCTGCACCTTCCCCATCAACCAGTGGATCTTGAGGCTCAGGCGCAGGACGACTCTTTGAAACACAGCCCATGTGATCCAGAACTTTCAACAACTTGACAAACTATCGAGAACGCATCAGGTGATTCACTAGTTGAGTGCCGGGTACTCACTGTCTTCGAGCGCCAGGTTTTTCCTCGCACCATATTTGCACCTTTACCAGCCTCAGTAAGCCTTCGCCGCCGCATCGTATCCTTGCTAATATCTGATTCATTCAACGAAACGACGCTTGATGCATAATCGGTATCCAACATCCCCTCAACGCCCTTAAATCCCCACACCCGCTCAAACTCATTGACCATCCTCCTGCGCTCTTGCATGATCTACAACAAATGTCAAAGGGTACACTGAAGAAGTCATACTAACTGACTGTGGATTGGCGGTTTCGACGGCGATCAGCAATCACCTTTTTTTCTAGTTTCTGTTTACCCTCATCGGATTGCAACTTTTTCCATGTGTTTGCGATTGATCGGAAGTATGTTTTTGCACAAGTTTCAATGATGTCCTTTTTGAATGAATCATCGGGGATTGTCTTGTAACCGCCATTACCACGGAGATGCTTTGGGGAATGGTGAGTTATAGTCCATTAACATGAATATTTGGCTACTCACTGTTTCGTTATCAAAAACACGGTCACTGAGCTCACGGATAAACCGATGGTTCACAGTTTTGTCAACTGCCACATTCATATCCGGCCTCCAGACATGAACCATACCTTCACCTTCGACTTCACTGTCCTCGAACGATTGACCTGTTGCAAGTGGGCCTTTCAAGCATGCGACTCGATTTCTTTCACTCATTGCCGAATCGACGTTGCAAAGGCTCCAGAACATGCTGTGGACCAAGTCCTGATCCGAAAGTGAGTACCTTCACGCCTTTGTATCACAATCATGTGAGCTCATCTTTACTTGTCGGTGCTGGTTAGATATGCTCTTGGAGTTCGGTTTTGCACTCTTCTGTTGAGTCGAGAACTTTTCTTTCATCTCTTGAAATGCTTCTTCTAATTCGTCAACGCGTCGCTGTAGCTGTTTACTCATTCTACGCAAGTCTTCAACTTCGGCTGATACATTTTTGCAGGTTGTACCGAGTCTTGCAAGATCCGAGTCAGAGAAGTCATTGAATTGTTTAGCAGGGGTTGAAACCATTTGAGAAACAGATGGTAAGTGGGGAGAAGTGTTGTGGAATGCATGTGTATATTGAAAAGAACCATTCTGTGCAGGAGTTTGCGTCGGACTTGGGCGGGACGTTTGATTGGACATGTTGGCTGGTGTAAAGGCGAGGTCGGGGTGGCTGCGGAATAATAATCCTATGCCTGTGGGGTCAGCGTAGAAGTGACTAGGAATAGTCTAACAAGCTTCAGTAAGATAATAGGATATAAAAGGTAAGAAGCCGCCGAGTAAACTACTGAAATCTATGGAGACCGATCGAAGCCGACGATGTCGGGTACGGCGGGTCGGGTGTCGGGTGACGAGAAACGTAGAGATTAGGACGGTAGAAGGATGGGGAGAGCATCGAGGAAACCGACGAGTAATATGTGCGATGGATTTTACTGAGAGACTAATTCTCAGAGAGAGGAAACGGGGGAACTGGTTTCTTATTTTGAGACGGCGCTTGGGCACCGTTTTTATACTACAAAGTTCTGTACCTAGATTCGGACGAGAGTCCTCGGCCGATGAGAGGAAACAAAGGAGAATAAAAATGGGGAAGTAGGAAGAGCGTTGCGAGGTGATGATGACAGGGAAAATGGGTGGAAGATATAAAAACTGTAAAAGATGCAAAATACTTTACTATATCCCCATAAGGGAGACGCTAGGCGTGAATAAGGCAAGTCCGATGTCGGGATCCCAGTCCGATGAGATCTATCTTTGATATTTGAAGTTCCGCGAGTTTAGGAGATAGACCGACCAGGTACGTGAGCGGCCGTGCTAGTCGGTATGCATCGGGTTGCGTCGGGTTGCGTCGGGTTTGAACGTAGATTGCTAGAGACGTCGGGTTCGAGCGGATTCGCTAGATATCGATGTTACGGCCTCAGAGGGTCGAGGACCCTCTACATCTCCTTGGGTCTTCTAATAGAGACCATCCGTGGTCGAGAATATGGGGTCTCCGAATGCGGGTCGCGAATGTGGCCAATCACGTGAGCGGCCAAACAACGGCAAAGTAAAATAAAAATAAAAATAAATCTCGTTGTTGATCCGACCTTTCCTCTACACCATCACACGTTCACAATGTCCCAAGTCTACGACAACTTCCTCGCTTTCGTCGAAAGCATCGAACCCGATGTCCGGGCGGACTACGAAGAGGCCGTCAACGCGGTCACCGTGTTTCATAGCGACGACCTCGTAACGATGGTGGACGGCAACGAGGGGATGGCCCAACAATGGTTGAGCGGCCGCAAGAAGGCGCTGGTGAGTTTCCTTATTGACTACGCGTGTCCTAAGATAGCTCATGTCGTCCCGCCAGCGTGCTTATAATGGAATCGTCGTGGAACTCCGAGCTGGTGGTACGAGGCCAGTAATGCCACCGTTATGGGCCGACCGCCAATCGTACGCCAACGATGTCGAAGAGTGGCTGAAAGAAGCGGCGGACCAGGAGAGGCAGGAACAGGAAGAAGCCAGACGGCGGGCGGATGAAGAAGTGGCTACGCGGGAAGAGGAGGCCAGACGGATGGCAGAGGCAAATGCACGAGCGGAGGCGGAGAAAAGGCGAAAGGCAGCAGAGGAAAGGCAGGAGCGGCTTAGAATAGAACAACACGAGCAGCACTGGAATCAAGAAGCGGACCGGGTTGAAAGGGATGGAGCCGCGTATCGGCGGCGGCTCAGCGAAGAACGGCGAGCTGAAGCAAACGCATCGGTCACGGGTGAACCAAGGACTGAGTTGATTCCGGAGGGCGAAGCCGCAGTTGAGCCAGAGGAAGGCCCCATCGACCTGGCACCAGAGACACCGGCCGATGTAGAAGACGTAGATACGCTGGGCGTAGAGACCGGAGACTTGGCTGGTACGACGGTGAGTTCTTGTGTCGGTTCATTTGTTCTTTAGTCACTGATCCTGGTAACAGTTCACCGGGCCGTTTCCCCTACAACCCTGCACCAACTGCGTCAAGGCGCAAGAGGCGTGCCGAGGCGTCACGGGCTACGTGTGCGAATGATGCCGGAGGCTGAAGAAGAGATGTACTAACGCTACACACCGGACGGGCGGGGGTCGGTGCAAGGTGGATACCGGAAAGGGCAAAGAGGTCGCGGTCGGCACGAGGAAGCCGTTGTCGTTCACGACAAAGCCCATCCGCAGTAGGCCTGCCCGGGCCTCAACGAGCAAACCGCGGGTCGAGGACGTGGAGTCGGTCGAGGACAATGACGAAGATGAGGAGGAGTCGGAGGAAGAGCGGCCGACGAAAAGGCTTAGGATGGCCTCGGCAGCGAACCCGTTCGTTTTGACGATGGAGAATTACGAGCAAGTGTCGGCGCAGCTAGCGGTCCTTACGGAGGAGCTGGGAGCCCTGGGCACCAACGTCAACCGTCACCTCGTCCACTTCGGTCAAGAGTTCCAGCGGCTTCGCGTCGATCTCGAACGGTCGACCTCAAGGTTGGCGATGTTGAAGCGGGATTACGAGACCAGCCGCCTGTAAAATATATATATAAAAATAACGAGCCCATTGTATATATAAAAAAAATATATCGTGTACATAAAAGACGTGTCAGCTTGTTCACCCAGCTAAGGAAAGCCGATCGGCTCCCGAAGACATAGGACTATTCGCATCATTCGTCATATCGTTAGAAAACTAAGAGGAACTAAATAAAATAGGGGTATAACGTGGACAGAATATAAATGAAATGCTTAATCGTCGTCGGGTGAGGAGTCTATAGAGGGCGGGTATGTCGGATCATCAAGATCGTTTGAATCGGTATCGTCGGCATCGGGGTATTGTAAGAAGTCGTCCAACGGTATCGATATTTTTGAGCGGGCGTGGTAGGGTACGACTCAGAAAGCGGCAAATCGAGATTTAGAAACCGCACCGTCGAGTTCGGCGAGTATGTAGGATCCGCCTTCTGTTTTCCTGACGACAACCATGGGTCCAAAGTACCGCGGTTTTGCTTTACGATTGAGAGACATTTCGATACGTGAATTTCGGACGAGAACGAGGTTACCGGGTTCGAAGTCGTAAACTTTGATCATGTTGGCGTATTTCTGCTCGAATTGCCGGGCGAACGCGAGCCGAGATTTGGTAAGCTTTTCTTTGACCCGATCGAGGTCGGCTTCTCGTTTACAAAGTTGTCGGGCGCGGATGACTATGAGGTCGGTCGTAGACATCGTATCTTGCGTCGGAACTGTTAGAGGCGTGCAACTCCGGAAGGATCGGAGTTCTTCGGAGGAGCGGAGACGTCAACTCTTGAAGTAGGTTCACTACTTCCTTAAGTCGTATTGAGAAGACGTGGACGGAGCGGGGTTAGTCCGGAGTTCCGGACTAAGTACTAAGATAACTAATGAGCTTAAGGGAAAGCCTTAAGTTTGAGAGTGGGTAAGAAATAAGGAACTCAAGTTAATTTTCTGAACGGAGTTACAGGACATTGTAGTTCTAGTTTATATACTTGGTAGACTAATTGTCATGTCCTTGGAGACGTGAAGACAATATGAACTCCGGAAAGAGGACCGGAGTTCGGAAGAAAATAAAAGGGATAAAAGGTTGCTATGTACGGTGACAAGTAAACAAAGGGGAGGAAGAGAAAAGGAGGTCGGAGTAAACGGAGATGGGGAAGAATAGTAATTAACAAGAGAAGAACAATAACGTACGCGAGAAGATAAGATAAGATAAGATAAGATAAGTCGGCGGAAAAGTCCGGAGCGGAGTTCGTCGGAATCCGGCGGAGCTGCATGGGATATGACAGGAACCATGTACGTAGCTTCGGCAAAATCGAATGGAAACAGCGGTTCTACTCCATGTGCGATGTAGTAGGACGAGTATCCGAGGCTTTTGTGTGTCGTGACCCGTTCGGCCCAAAATACGGAGTGGGTTACGGTGTGCCATTTCTTTTCATCTCCGTCACAACTTTTCATAATGGCCTCCCGGACATCTAGGTGGCGACGCTCAACGGGTCTGTTCGCTTGTGAGTTATAGGGCGAAATGCGGATGTGCCGGATACCGTAGTGGGAGGCAAGATAGTCGAGCGCTTCTACGAACGGCTTGCCGTTGTCGGTGACGATTTCTTTGAGAGCGCCCCAACGGCATAAGATGTCTTCGAACAAGAACGAGCCGATGGTGGAGCCGGTCTCGCGGCGTAACATGCGGAACTCAGGGTAAGCGGACAGGGAGCAACGGGCTTGGACGATGTATCGATAGCCGCCGGATCGTGGCATAAACATTGTGTCGACATACGCTTTACGAAATAGCGAGGCCGGTGTAGCAACGGTAGGCGGAATGTGATGATAACGCATTTGCCGTACTTGGCACTGATGGCAAGACTGGACGTACCACTTGACGTCGTGGTCGAGGTGCGGCCACCAGAAACGGTCGAGTAGCCGAGCGCGGACGGAGAATATACCTTTGTGGCCGAGAGAGTCGTGAGCGTCTTTGAGTAACTGAAGCCGGCGGTCGGGCGGTATGACAAGTTTGTGTTTTCCGTGACGGTCTTTGCACCAAAGCTTGTTATCGGTGACGAAGAATTCAAGGGCGTATCGTAAGAACAGACAGTATTCTTCGTCCGTGAAGTTCGCGGGTCGGGTTAGATCTCGTAACCAGATCTCGACGAGAGCAAGACAAGCATCGGCCGCGCGGGCTTTATCGGATCGCGGTATGTCAGAAACAGCTTCCTGATTTGTGTAGACGAGGACGGCGGGTAATTCTTGGAGTCGGTCGGCTGTGGCACGGCAGCGGCCGCATACGGCAATCGGCTTAGACGGTATGGGGATGGGTTGGTAGTTGACGACTTCCATAAAGAAACTGTAGGAGTGGTCGAGCCAATCGTCGGAATCGTTGATCTCCTCGGGGTCTTCTGCAGCGCGGGGACGTCGGGAGAGTCCGTCGGGTGCACCGTGTGCGGAAGTGGGTACGTGAACGAGTCTAAAGTCAAATAAGAGCACGCCGGCTATCCATCGGTTGATCGTTGCATTGGGCTGAATGTCGGGGTTGTTGAGCATCCCTTTTATGTACTTCGCGTCGACTTCAACGGTGAGGTTGCGGATGCCGATAATGAAAATCCGATAGGCGCGGAGGGCCCTGAAGAGACCGTAAAGCTCGAGCTTGGACTGAGAGTATCGGGCTTCGCGTTCGTTCCACGATATTGAACCAAAACGATTCGGATAGCGCTTTCCGTCGGCGCGGATTTGCATAAGAACGAAGCCGACTCCAAGAACGGATGAATCGACAGCGAGAATCACTTCCCATTCACGCGTGTAGTCGATAGCGCGCAGCGCTGGCGACGTAATGATGGCGTTTTTGAGGTAGTCGACGGCGGTCTCTTCTTCTTCACCAAATTCGAAGGGTATATCTTTGCGGGTAAGACGGACAAGGGGTCGGGAGTGGAGCGAGAAGTCCTTGATAAAAATACGCAAGACGCCGCAGATACCGAGAAAGGCGCGAACTTCGGTGAGGTTGGTCGGCAGTGGCCAATCGCGAATCTTCTGTACTTTGGAGTCGTCGGCTACTCTTCCTTCGTATGTGCATCGGTGGCCAACAACGATGACTGAGGGTCGACACAACTCGAGTTTTTTGCCGTTGAAGGTACCGCCGACATAGCGGAAACGCTGGATGACGCGGTTGACACCTTGGAAGTGTTCCCAAATGAAACGTTGGATTGCCGGGTTCTCGGGTATAGTCTCGTAGGTACCGTCGGGTTGCTCGTAGCGGGTTGGAGGCCCTTTGACGGGAATATCGTCCATATACAGAACGGCAAGATGAGGGATTTCGTCACGGAGGATGTACATGGAGTCACCGTGTAGGATCTGTGGGGAATTTGTGTATCCCATAGCAATCCGCGTAAGTCGAAGCGTTCCGAGTGGAGACTGAAAGGTCATATAGTCACGAGACGAGGGGTGGACGAGGCGTTGGTCGAAAGAGACGAAGAGGTCGAAGGAAGCGTAGCAAGAGTGGCCGCCAAAGGCCTCGGCCAAGTACTCGGTCATGGGCAGTACGGCGGGATCGCGGATAGTGACGGCGTTAAGCGGCTGTAGATCGTGGACGATTCGAAGAGACTTCCCATCCTTTTTCAAAACGCAGAACCAGCGGGAACGGTATGACGAATTCGAGGGTTCATAGGTACCGGCGTTAATTTTGTCTTTGATGATGCCGATGACTTCGTTAAGGATGCCGGGTGGGATTGGGATATTGCGATGGACCCACGGGTCATGCGGTACGGTGGGAATGTGGATCGGCGGGAAGTAGTCCGTATTGAACTGGCCTTTCTCGGATTCGTTCCAGGTGAAGGCGGCTTCTTGCGTTTTGATGATATGGTGGCCGAGTTTTTCTTCCTCAGGCCAAAGGAATCCATCCGAGTTCATCGGCATCGCGTCGTGTCGTTCCTGGGTATAGCGGGTGCCGGGTGTAAAGTCGGGCGGGTGAGTCGGGAGTGTGGGTAAATCGGCTAGCGGGTCGCCGGTGATCTCGCGTATGATACGGTATTCGTCGGGGAGAGTGGTAGAAATTGGGCGGATACGATCGGCTACCTTCTTATACTTTTTCTTGGTAACGACTCCTTTTAGGTCCCTGGTAGGGGGGGTGGTATACGAGATATAAGTAGCGTGTTCAGTAGAGGCCTTGTTACAAATATTTGAAGAAGAAATATGTGACGCAGGAGCGGAGACAGAACAAGACGAAGGAAGGGTATCGGTAGTACGTAGCTGATTTTGTACATCGGTCAACAATGAAATGTACTGGGCGGCAGTCTGAGGTTGAGACGAAGAGAAATCTAAATCGATAGAAAAACATAAGTCCTCTTCTAGGGGAAACGGCAAAAGGGAAGCATAGTTCATGGTATAGGTGTGGTCGCTTTCAAGTGGCGGCTTCTCATCTCCCGGTGCGTCCTTCCTGAGAGGTATTTCCGGGTCCTCGACTTCTAAAAATCCGGTTTTCCGGTGTCGGACCGCTCTCGTCGGTTCTTTTGGTTGTGCTCGATGGTGGGCAAGGTGACGATGGCGCCGGTGTTTGGGTCCGTGATAGTGACTTGTTGTTCTCCGTTTTTATAATCCTTTGTAAGGGCTTCGGAAAGCGTGAAGAACGGGCGGCCGATGAGGATCTCGTAGGGGGCGTCATCGACGACTTGGACTTGGAGGAAAAGATCGACGTCGCCAAAACTGAATTTTAGGTTGGCGATCCGGCCGAGGGTGTCGTTGTCGCTTTTATTTGCCGACTGCATCCACATCTTCATATTTTGGAGGCCGTAACCGAGTTTCTCCCAAATATTGCGCCGCATGCCGATGATCATGGAACCATTGTCGAGGACGCACTCGAATACGAATTTGCCGTTGATGAGCGGGTAGACCGCACGGAGAGGGACTGAGTCACGGCCGACGACGAGCGGGACGTTTTCCTGACAGTGTTGACAGGCACGAGTGGGGATTTCAGGTGCGTGAAAATGGAAGACCTCGACGTTGTTACTCTCGGCGGTGACCTTTTTCGATGTAGTGAGGTCCTTCATGTGATGGCGGGCGTCGGACGACATGGCCAAAAGTTCTTGCTGCGAAATGCAGACTTGAGAATCGAGCGCGCGGTCGATGACGGATTTGGCGATACCAGGATCTTCGATGGGGGCTTGGTAGCGGTATTGGGGGTGCGATGCGGGAAGGTTCTGGGGAGTGCGCGGTACAAGGGCGGTCGGCTCGGTCGGCCGCGTGTTCGAAGGGGGGACTATGGTGATCGGCTGCTCGTTGATAGGTCTGGCCATTTTCTCGGCGGGTTTCGCGGCGGGGACAGACGTGGAAGTGGCGGGCAGATTGGGAAACGTTTCTCTAGACTTGCCTTTCGCCTTTGATGGGATCTCTACACCGTCGAATCTAACCCGTTTACGAAGCCGCTGCACTTCGGCTTCCAGAACCTTAATCTGTTCGTTGTCGTTGTCGATGTCGGACGTTGTGGACTGAAAGATGTCGGCGTACTCGGTAGTGGCCTCTGTTTCGTAGGTGGGTACTTCGACGGCGGAGACGAAGTTAGCTTTGACATGAGGCGGCGGGTCGCGTTGGAACGGTTCTGTGGGGTTGCGGGCAGGGGGAGTGCGGTTGCCGGGGTTCTGTGCGTGCCACGCGTCGAAGCGTTCCCTCATATTTTTGCCGACGATAGCCTTTGGAAGATACATTCCGTTAGGCAACACGATGCAGCCGTGCTCATTCTTGCGGCATATCCCGTCTCGAGTGTACTGCTCGCAAATAGGACAATCGCGTATATGATGGAACGGGACGTCGCAAAAGAGGCAGTTGAAATTGGTGAAACCCTGTCCTGTGGTGGTCGGCTCAGCCCTATTTGCACACGGCTTTGGGGGGTTGTTGCGTTCGGTGAGGGCCTGTGTGAGGACGGCGAGTTGTTGCGAAACGAGACGAAATAGGTCGGATACGTTAGGTTCGACTGGTTCCGCTTTAGGAATGACCGGGTCATAGCGAGCGGGTGGCGGGTAGCGGGTGGCGGGTTCTATTGGAGTCGAGTACCGGATGGCGGCAGGCGACGTTGACGATAGACGAGAGACGGTGGACGGTTTGGCCGCGGTTCCGGCCAGTAGGAAGTGGGCGCAATTGTGGAAGTCCTGGAAGTCGTAAGGGTCGCTATGGAAATGGTTCGGTTTTTGGTACTGCAGACGGGTTTTGATGTCCTTTTTAAGCTCGACATGGAAGCCGTTCTCGTACGCAATGTTGCGTTCTCGGGGAGAGATCCGACCCTTGTCTAAGAGGAATCCCAAGATCCGAATGAACTCGCGGTAATATTCGCCAAGTTCGGCGCAGGTACGGATACCGTAAGCGGTTTGGGTGTGCGTAAGACGGTCGAGATCCGCCATAGTGTACCGGTGATCGTCTTCCGTACCCGGGTATAGCACGAGTACGCTCCTCTTGAATGCAGCATAATCGACGCCGGTCGCGCTAGGTAAACTTGCCCAAAGCTCGTAGTCGCTAAGCGACGCAGACTATGCTTGATGCGTCCTGCGTCGTCGAGAGCAGCATCGGCAGCAAGTATCTCGACTTCTTCGAAGAAGCGGTTTAAATTGAGCGGGTTCCCGTCGAAGGTCAGGGCCGTGGAGTGACCGCGAGCGGGCATTTGTCGTGGAGTAACATGGGGAGCGGTAACGTGGGGAGCGGTCGAAGATCCAGAGGTCGAAGTCATTGTGGGTGGAAGAAGCTGAGATGTCGATGAAGCGGTTGTCGGGTGTACGATGAGCGGGTCGGGTAACGTGGGCGATGACGGCGTGGACGAAGATGAAGACGGGGACGATGTCGATGACGGAGTTTTCGATGTCGAGAGCGAAGACGTGGACAGGGGTTCTAACGAGGTCGAAGTCGGGGACGTAGGCGATGCGGGTGTCGAACTGAGATCGGATGAGTCGGGTGTAATGGTAATTATCGGTATATCGACCGATTCGAGACTGTCGGATGAAAGATATAGGGGGGTGTTTGACCCTGAGACAAGCGGGAGATTGTTATGTCGAGCGAGGTGGTCGGGTACTAGCTGGAAGAAATCGTCGTCGATTGTCGGGTCGAAGGCGGCTAAAGAGAGTTCTTGTTGAAGAGTTCTTCGAGGAAGATCTCGAAGACGACGGTCAGAGGGAGGGATACGGGAAGAGGAAGCTATGGTGGTGCTAGACTATCCCTCGCGGTGGGCTCCAGATGTAAAGGCGAGGTCGGGGTGGCTGCGGAATAATAATCCTATGCCTGTGGGGTCAGCGTAGAAGTGACTAGGAATAGTCTAACAAGCTTCAGTAAGATAATAGGATATAAAAGGTAAGAAGCCGCCGAGTAAACTACTGAAATCTATGGAGACCGATCGAAGCCGACGAAGCCGACGATGTCGGGTACGGCGGGTCGGGTGTCGGGTGACGAGAAACATAGAGATTAGGACGGTAGAAGGACGGGGAGAGTGTCGAGGAAACCGACGAGTAATATGTGCGATGGATTTTACTGAGAGACTAATTCTCAGAGAGAGGAAACGGGGGAACTGGTTTCTTATTTTGAGACGGCGCTTGGGCACCGTTTTTATACTACAAAGTTCTGTACCTAGATTCGGACGAGAGTCCTCGGCCGATGAGAGGAAACAAAGGAGAATAAAAATGGGGAAGTAGGAAGAGCGTTGCGAGGTGATGATGACAGGGAAAATGGGTGGAAGATATAAAAACTGTAAAAGATGCAAAATACTTTACTATATCCCCATAAGGGAGACGCTAGGCGTGAATAAGGCAAGTCCGATGTCGGGATCCCAGTCCGATGAGATCTATCTTTGATATTTGAAGTTCCGCGAGTTTAGGAGATAGACCGACCAGGTACGTGAGCGGCCGTGCTAGTCGATATGCATCGGGTTGCGTCGGGTTGCGTCGGGTTTGAACGTAGATTGCTAGAGACGTCGGGTTCGAGCGGATTCGCTAGATATCGATGTTACGGCCTCAGAGGGTCGAGGACCCTCTACACTGGTCCACTGTGAAAATCATCACGCGCAGCGACCAGATAGCCTCCAGATCGTACCAACATATTTGAACTGTCAGTGTGGTATTGCGAATAGGGCGTGTCATTGTGGAATAAGGTGGAGTTTTGCTGATAGGTGTTGCTCATCTGCGGAGATTGCCAACTCTCTTGTCTGTGACCACGGGGGGGAAAGTGCTGGGAAGGAAAGTGAGCATTAATTTGACTTTGTGATCGTTGAATAACATACAAGTGATTCGTCAACTTGAAGATCCTGGGCACGCAACGTTGGAGTTCGAGAGGGCAACCTTGGAGTGCCCATGTCAAGGTGTGCATGCACATCTAATGGTGATAACAACTCCGGGGATGAAGCGAGTCGTTCCAAAGCTGGCGGCGGGGCTCGGGGAGCATGCAATGGAGTTTGGTATGTGTTTGGGGTGGAACCAGGCGGCCGGTTCTGATGTGCCCCCCCCCTAGTCTGGTAGGACATCAGTGGGAGGCTTCGTGTGCGGTGAACAGAGGGCAGGGACTGGAGCTGGGTAACAGTTTTTCACTGGGGGCCAGCAGGACAGGGTAGGGGATAGAGCTTGAAACGGATGTAAATCGGAAAAGGATATTAAATTAATCCTGATAACCATGGGCATGATCTCAACTAAAGTCGAAGTGAGGATATCGACAGAAGTATATCTTCTAATGACAGCTACTGTACATGCAAGGTAGCATATCAACGAAGCAAGAACCCTTCCTGATCCGGATAGAATGACAGGACGTCGGCGTTCCAACCACGCTTCAGACCGGGATCAAATTTCTCTCAAGCCGCAGGCTACATCTAGGTACACTAGCTACCCCACCCTCTCCAGATTGTGCTAAATCAGAGTTTCCGCAGTGAATGTCCTGCACGTAGTCTTTCTGGAAGAAAAAATGACCAAATGCCCCGGAATTATTGAGGTTTTCAAACCAACCCAAGTATAATAAACTGAAAGAGCAAGCTTATGAGTTAGAAAAGGTAAAAGGTAAAAGGCTTGCTCACACGAGGGCAACAATGATCCCAATCACCCATTCCATTGTCTGTGGTGTAAGTGTCTTGCCGTGTGAGGCAAGGATGGCCTTGGCAGTGCCATACCCAAGATGACGAGGAGGTGGTAGCCTGTCAGGATAGGCCATTGTAGGGCTGATGATCTAGATGGACAAGGAGTAGCCAATGGCGAAAGGGCCATCATTGCAATTGGCGGGATCATGCCGGTCTCAGATGTAGGGCATGTTGGTATGGTATCGGATGTGCCAGAGCAGGAAGGTGGCATTGCGGCTGGCAAATGGTCCTGTGCTGACATTGTAATCAGCAAGATGGTGCCCAACCTTGGCACAGGTGGAGATGGGTTTGTCAGTTGGGAACCGAATGTTCCAGTGAGGGTTGTTGGAGCTGGTGAGAGTTGCACCAGGGTGCCAGATTTGGGTGTGGGTAGAGATAGGTGTGCCAGTGGAGAATTGAGCATGTTAGTGGGAGCTGTTGTGGCTGGTGAGAGGGCCTGCACTAGCATTGCCACTGACAGTGCTAGATTTGGGTGTGGGCAGAGATGGGGTGTGGGCAAGGAATTTCGCATGCTACCACTAGTGGGGGTCGTCGTGGCCAGTAAGCTGGCTGGGTTGGTGTTGCAGTTGGCGTGTCAGGGCCAGATCCTGGTGCAGGCAGACGTCGAATCAAAATGCTATCTCATTTGCATGGTGATCAGCATATTTATTAACATAATATGCTCGGAATGATCCCAATGAGTTCACAAAGTTGATATGGGGAGGGAGTAGCTCTTCACCATAGACAGGAATGAGGTGTGCTCCCTGAACAATGGCATCTACGTGAATGACGGCTTGCTCAGGTTGGCCATTGGGATCAAGGCAAGGCTTGACAATCCACATCCCGGTATCTTCACATGGGGCACCACCGACTGGCAAAAACCACTGGATTAAAGCGCATGGATATTGTTTGCCTTCATGTGTGAACCTGAAGAAGAATTGCACACATGCGACATGCAAACCCCGCATTCCTACATCCTCTACTTCCTTTGAGACAAAAACACAATCGTTTCGCAGTGGACCCCCATGCCAGCATGGTGTGGCTCGGATTCTTTCACAGTACATGCCGCCAATTCCAGATGGGTTGCTGGGTGCATAGAAAGTGGCAACAGCCAAAGGGACAGCATAAACACGACCACGGAGAGGAGGGCATTGTTCAAGGTGAACATCAGACCAAGATAATATTGCGTTAGGTCGCAATTGGTCATAGAGAAAATATGGCTGGTCAGGGGTACACCCGCAGTGCTCTGGGGCTGTACTCGGACCCGTACCCGAGGCCAAAAGTACGGGTATGGCACGGGTTTTGCAGGGGTACAGGAAGAAACATGCAAAATACTTCATTTTTACCTGTTTTTGGTGGTTTTTATGGTTATTGTGGACAGAATACTGGCCGGATCCCTTTAGTGTAAAGGAACACAATGTTTAGAATACTGTGGGGAGTGTTGAGAGCATTTTTACATATTTTTACAAGCAATGATTCTCATTATATCCCTCAAAAATAGCGAAAAATACCCCAAAAATTGAGTTTTTGATGTTCTTCTCCCAAAAAAAATACAGCCCATACCCGTGTGGGTACTGCGGGTATTCTGAGGCTGGACTCGTACCCTTAACCCGTGGTACCCGTACTCTTAACCCCTGGGGGTATTGCATACCCTTGACCTGCCCTAAGAGAAAATGGCGCATGAGTTCAGGGAGCTCTGGAACTGAGAGTTGCTCTGCAAGAGCATGCAGCTGGCGTGGAAACTGGGACTTAGCAGCTATGGAGAATAATCATTATTAGTCACGACACCATAAAAACCAATGGAACCTATATACCTGCACATACTGCTAACCTTACTACAGCAAGAATTCGTGGACCATCAACAGGACCTGCATCTAGCTCATTGGGTTGAATATCCACAGGATTGATAGGCTCAACCACTGGGTGATCAGGAAGGTATGGTTGAGTGAGCATCCCTCACGCCACAAAGTCAACATGAGATGCTGCCAATTTGTCAAGCCATTGATTAGTCAATAACATTTGACCAAGCACCTTGTAGTGATTTGAGCGCCGCCATGGTTTTTTGATGGCTGAGCAGTGCCTGCATTCTGTTATTGAAGAACAGAGTCCATTTAGTGAGCCAAAAAGCTCAATGACTCTTCGGAAATGGACCAATGAGTGCTGCCGTGGGAGGGAAATATTTTCGGCACAAACACCCTCATGCTCGAAGATCACCTGATCACGGTGGAATCAGGTGAGCGCATCATCCATAGCATCTAGTGTAGATTCGGTATGCACGGAATGTCGTGCAAGGTAGCAAAAGTCCAGAAATGCCGCCAAAGTGTGGACCATTTGAGGAGGTACATGGCCGGCAATTGCAGGTAGGTAGACCTAAGAACAAGCGTTAAGTAGTTATGACAACAGAACAGGGATTTCATACCTTCATAAGTGCTTTCGAATCATCTCCAGTCCACTGCTTGAAGCTGCGACCTTCTGGGAAGCACCGTAGGCCAGGGAATGATGGCACAACAGCAATCCTGAATCAGAGCCGATATTAGAATATATGCAACAGAGTATCGCGAAATACTCACCGTCGGTCAATGTCAGACAAAATGGCCACTGCACCACTCTTGCCATGCACATTGTGTAGGTATTGTTCAACCCAGGTGACAAGGTGATCCTTAAATGTGCCCTTTATTAATTGGTGTAAAAGATCTGATGTCAGGAGCTCATGTATGTCGGCACGTGGGAAGGTTGAAGTGAACGGCTGATGATGATAAGTAAGGAAATATGAAGCTTCGAATACTCAAAAACATACTATAACATCGCCAACTATGCCGTAATCCTCCCACAACATTTTTAGATTAAACTCATCAAGGAGAGCCTCTGAGTGCTCTTGGGATCGAGGACCAGTGTGGCCATCCAGATTCTCGGGCTTTGCTGTGCACCTTGAGATAAGATAAGTACTGAAATTTACTGTTAATGAGGAACCTAAATACCGAGGACACCAGCCCTGAACAACACATGATAGGAGCACCTGCTCTGGATAATCAGCTATATATGGCCCTATCCCATATATCGCACGTTGAAAATGTCCATCAGGACAGAGTGTGACTTCCGGGGTGGTCATCCCTGCACAAAATGGTTCAATTATTGCCGCCAGGGACAAGTGAAAAAGTTGACGCCAGAACTTCCGGAAATCTGGATCGTCTGCGTGTTTCCTGTCAGCTATGAAATACTTAATTCAGCAACAGTACCATGCTGAGAATAGATCACCAACTTTTGGGGATAGCAAGAAATCCAATAATGGCAACGGCGTTACGATGAGAGCGACGGACACTGTTATGGACATTTCCAACAGAAGCATATAATGGATAGAACTCATTGTTCCCGGTGCCAACTGAAACTGTAGTCTTATTGCTACCCAAGATGACCGGAACAAACATCCCACCATGGGTGTCGTTGGATTCTTCCGCAATTGTATTCTAACCATTGATTTTAGTGCTCAATGATTGGTTGAATGGGGAGGCAACATACTGCCTGGTTCCAAGCCCAGTTGCCCGTCATAGGATTGGTCCACCTCCGTTTGCCATTTTCCTGGAATTCTTGAAGAGGTGCGTAGTCAATGTCATCCTTGAAGTCTGGGTTGGCCAGTTGGTTGCATATCACAGTATGTGGGTTGCGATGCCACACTTCGTATTTGGAAGTCATCCATGTAGGAATTTCACCGTTAGGGAGGTCACCAGAGTACGAGACAGAAAATGAATTCCATGGTGCGTTGCCCAGAGTCGTGGAGTTGATGATATCATAGAGACCTTGGTGACTTTCAAAGGGTGCTGCACCACTTTCAGCAGCCCACAATTCCATAAGATCATCAATTTGTGATCCAGGCATCTGGTTTCGCCGATAAAGAAAATCAGCGATCTCAAACTTGGACCGAGATTTATACGGTAAAAAATTGGTCAGACATTGTTCAACTGTGGTGGGAGGTGTACCATGATCGAGGTATCTTCCATTTTCATCGCATGGAACACCTGAATATTACTTAATTATTTTTTAATACACGAAGCCATGGAACACACCATTGAGGATCGGATGCCATTTAATTTGAGCACCTTGCCCACAACTACTCACCATATTATCATCCCCAGTATCATAATTGAAATTAATATCAGGTTCAATGAAATTATCTGGTATGCAGCTCGGATGAACAGGTATATGAGACCAGGTCAACGGGGGATGAGCAGAATTCTTGTGCTGGGTGTAACCAGAATGATTTTTGAATGTTTTATGTTTGCCTTTGCAAAGCCCTAGGTTGCAAGAAAAGTTTCGCATCGTTTGCTCGAGAAGTGTGGTGTCACAGTGGTGACCGAGTAGGAAGTCAGAAATGATGAAGTTGCAATTGTTTGGCACTTGTAGTGATGCCGAAGTTCGGTTCAGAACTGGTCCGAACCCGGTTTGAACCGCAAACCGAACCGAAAAACCCGGTTCGGTTCAGCCAAATGCTGAACCGAAACCGATGGTTCAGTTTGCAGTTCTGTGGTTTTGAGCGGTTCTGAACCGCGTTTGAACCCGGTTCGAACCGCGAACCGATAGATACGGTTCTTCCCGTCATTTTGATTCCCTGATCATCCAAAACGGTCAAGTATTGAGTGAGTTATGATTAAAACAACTTTTACTCACAATATATATATATATTGGATTTTAAAAATGGCAATAACATTATAAATAAAATAGATATAATTACCAAATTATTTGAGTACATTGCCCACACTAAATGATAATTGGTCCTCTGCTAAGATTAGTTAATTTAACCAATATCTGGTCACTCATTAAACTGACTTCAATTTGTAACCAATTATGCAGAAATTCCAAGTTGGTCCAATAGGTGAGTGGATATTGATTATATTAATTGATGTTAACAGAGAACCCATTACCTTTTGATGAGGGTAATGTACTCAAATAATTTGGTAATCTTACCTATTTTACTTATAATGCTATTTTCATTTTTTAAAATCACAATCTATATATTGGGAGGACATCCGTAACAATAAAAATATTCTGGGCAATAAACAGGGTGCCAGTTGGGGTTGGAACCGCTTTGCTTATATCAGTTTGGGATCGTTGATGGAACCAATAGATGACATGCCAGTGATCGGCATAGCCCACTTCAGGAGGTCAGAGCTTGAAAATAGTTTTTGTAGTCTATTCAGGGGGTCGACCCCCTCCAATAGATATCACATCTCTGTATTATATCTGTACCCCGTTTAGGGTGGGGAGTTCAAATGTTTTTCTGGGGTCTTTGCAGTGTTGGAATCTTGTCCCAACATGGGGGAAACTATATCCGAATAAAAGATATGTTATGGATGTCCTCCCATTGTGAATAAAAGTTATTTTAATCATAACTCACTCAATACTTGACCGTTTTGGATGATCAGGGGATCAAAATGAAGCTGACAGGTAGGAAAAGCTTTAAATCAAATCGGTTCGGCGTTTGAACCGGGTTTGAATGCGAACCGAACGCTAAAAAACGGTTCGAAGCGGTTTCAGTTTCGGTTCGGCATTTTGCTGAACCGAACCGGCGGTTTCGGTTCAGGTTTTGCAAAAAACCGAAAAAACCGAACCGGCGGTTTCGGTTCAGGTTTTGCAAAAAACCGAAAAAACCGAACCGAACCGAACTTCGGCATCACTAGGCACTTGAAATTTGAGGGTCAAAAGCGGTGAAAAAAACCAAAACAAAACCCACCATTCCAGCTAGCAATTTCTTTCATCACTTCAATGATGACAACTACTCAGGATGTCTATCAACTTGACGGAACCAAAGGACGAGGGAAAAAATATTCCGAGCCTTCAGCTGAAGGTAGGTCACCCAAAGGTCACCAACAGACTGAGGAAAAAAATTAATGACGTGTTTTGTGCTGATACAGATGAAAATGTGGAGCCACTTACCAACCATCCATGTCGTACCAAGGCAAATCTCCATCCAGGGCTGCTGGATGTGAAGGTAGTCAAACCATGGAGAACTTCGGCACAGGTTGCTGCAGACAAAGCTGCCACTCTCGCCAAGAAAGCTCAAAAGGCAGCGGACGCTGTCGCATCCAGGAAGGCCAGCTTGAAAAGAATTGCTAACCTTGAAGATAATATGTTACTCACCGAAGTGCAAAACAAAGCTGAGGCAGCTCAGCCGCCAGCTGGGAAAATCACAGTCAATCTTGCGAAACGTATGGGGCCAGCCGCCAATGCAGATGCGGACCATGCAGGATCTGGCAAAAGGGGAGGATTATTGTCAGAGATCAATATGCCTCTCAACTATAGCAATACTGAAAGCAGCACATACAGTTTCGAGCTTGATAGCCAAGAAGAGTCACAACTTTTAGTCTACAAGCCAAAGCTGAAAAGCTTCAGGCCAGAGGAAGAAGAGGAAAGTGACCAGGTTGATGACGCTGTGGCATTAAATGATGGTACGTTATAAGGGTGGTTGCAGACTGCAATTAATCATGTCTACCAGCAGAAACTTTGGATTACCAGCCAACTGCCAAGCGTGGCATTGCGAGGGTCAACCCCACGAATCCCCCTGCACCAACTGCTCCGAATGTTGAGGTCGTCGTGAGAGAGAAAGGTAAGAAGGTGACATGAGGTGTTGACCGTTTGGCAATTGAGGCCGAACGTGTGACCACGGCCCAAACTGGAGTTTGCCATGTCCACAAAATGAAGGTCGATAACAAACTTGAAAAGTAGTTTCCCCATCATCTTCATGTTTTGTATTCCATGTGACCATGATCTTTAAATCTTCTAGTACTAGTGCTGCGAAGCAACTGCAGCCAGCGCATCCAGGAGGACTTCTCCCTAGATTCAAAACAGATGTGGAGGCGCTGACCCTGTGGAAAAAAGTACTCTCCAACGGCCAAGGAGTCGTGACTATGGTGCAGACCAAACCCACAATTCAAACTGACACCAGATTTGCCGATCTCTATGGTGGTCTTTCAGATGAAGATGAGAGCAAAGAGGCTGCGGCACAACCCCTTCGAAAGGCATCTAAAATCATTCAGGTACGCCATTTCTCTGATTCGTGGCTCTGATTATACCATTTCACAACCTCAGTCCATCACCAAAATTACTCCGAATGCGCCTACAATCAAGGTTGAGGCAGAAGACAGTCTTGTCTGATCTGCCCTGGGCTGCACATGATTCTCTGCAAATGATCTTCCAGCCAACATCAAAGCACATTGGGCTGACAAATTTGTTCCGCTCTGGCACAACTATCTTGGCACACTCAACGACCCCTGGGATACCGACAACCCAAGTATTGCAATAGAATTACAAGTCTGCTTCGATGCAGTGTATCCAGCCAGTACGCATGGTAAGATCCAGCCAAACGACGTCATCCATTTGGTGGTGCATTATCAACTCTGATTTTTCTATGTAAGTTGCCATGCCATGAATGCTAACAATTTGTAGGCCATGCAACGTTTTTATGACTGGAGGGGCAAATTCGCCATTAAAGGCATTAACGCAGTCGCTGCATATTTCGAGGAGCAAGATGTTGCATCTAAAGGTGTCGAAGACATGCAGTGGCATGCAAAATATGCTACACATGCTCTCGGACCAGGCCTCCCATTCATGTTTGTGAAGGGTGATCCAAAGGTATGAAAATTCCATTCACATGTACGTCTCACTGATAGGCAACCCACAGATTAAATCAGATGCTTATCTCTCACCTCCTCCTCAAAATCTTCTCCACACATCTTGCTGACACTGTAGGGGCGCCAACAGAATTTTTGATCAATGCTAAACCCTGTGGTGCACTGTCATTGGCCATGGCAGCGGTAATTACTCCATCTGTGGTTTTTTCCGCTGCTTAATGCACAAGTATTTAGGCTGAGTGTGCTTTGACACCCTGGGTAACCGGGACAAAAATACTGGGTACTAAGACAGCCAATATGTTCTCAGAGAGCAACTGGTACAAGCAAACAAAAGCCTACGGCATCTCTGTGGTGAAGATTGGTCCAATAACTTGGGGAAGGATACTCAATGGTGCTCGCATGATTGGAAATGTTAAGCTCGCCAATGTGGATGCAATGATGGTTGATGTCGATGATGAATGTGCAATGATCTCTGAGATGGAGTAAAGGTATTTTTCAAATTTCTTGCCTGACAACAGCTGATGTCCGACGTCGCCCCTAGGTCAAGGATCAAAGTAATCACTATTGGATTGCGAGTTGCAGTATTGTGAGGGCAGGTCTCTTTTGGGGTTGGTTGAAGTACAGAATTTGTTTTGCGAGCTCAAAATCAATATGTTTTCTGTCATTCGGAATGCTACCTACATGGTCTTGAGATGGTCTGAGATGGTCTGGAAGTGGCCTGGTCCAGATGATACCATCTGGAAGTGGTCTGGTCCAGACGACGCCATCTGGAAGTGGTCGGAAGAAATTAGAATCTACCATCACGGTCTGGAAGGTTTTATGGTCTGGACTGGTCGGGCCCAGACCACCCCAGACCTGTCAGACAAATTGCCAATTTGCTGATGCTGGACACCACCACAGCGTCTAACACCACTATGCAAGCAGAAGACAACGATGAGGAACAGCTAGTGCAACTGGCACTGTTAGTAATAACAGACTTCGAGATCTCTAATGAGCGGCAGAGGATCCTTTGCCAGGCTAATCGGTCCTACCTCACCCGACCCGACCTCCTTCCCAACCCCCGTTTCAATACATCTTGGCAGTGTCTCCTCCATAGTCACGACAACCAGGGATTCATTGTAACAATGGGATTTGATGTCGATACATTTCACCACATACTTGCCAGCGGTTTTCAAGACCAGTGGTACGCAACCTTGATTCACCATACTGATGTGAATCCCAAGGGGTCAGCGCATCCTGGCTGTCGATCTCTTGATGCTGCCGGCGGCCTAGGTTTGGTCCTTCATTACCTGTGCTCGACAGCCCCCAAGGTGGCACTCCAGGAGATTTTCACCCTCATACCGGCGACGGTTTCCTGATACCTCAATTTTGGTCTCCCAATCTTATTGCAGGTTCTTCGCCAGCTTCCCGATGATATGGTTTCCACGTCTATAACCCCGGATAAAGAGATAATAAAAGATGAAAATGTTGCAAAGGTGCGAACGGGACTTGGGACACTCCCAACAATAACACGATAATGCACGATAATATGCGCGATCAAATAAACAAACGTGGAGAGTTGCGAGATAACGCGATATCGCAATGCAGTGATAAACAAGAATCAGAAGGCTTAGCTGGGTGTCCTAGATGACAACGCGATACGCAGCGATGACGTGACGAGACGAGGGTTCTACACTACGACTTAGGTTGCGATAGCGGAGAGTACGCAACGAAAAAAGATGCAGAGTTGAGTAGGAATGAGTGGATCTTTAAACTTAAGATGCAAACTAGTGGAGAGGAGAGAACTGGGTTCTTCGTTCTTTTTGCTACTTACAAGACATTTTTTATATTCTAAAGGGATAGGGGTTTAAGGGTGGATGAGTGAAATAGAAACGCAGCGAGATATTGCATGAAAGCGACAAAACGGGAATGGAATAGTGAAGGATTTGAAATAACGGCAAATATCACATGAAAGATGAAGATAAACCGGATGAATTACATTTTTGGTATCGGACTCGGTGTCCGAATGTATAGGACGTGTTTAATGGTCATGTTTCAGCGTATTGAGACCAGGTTGCACGGTTAAGATACAGCGAAGATGTCGCAGTCACGTGCGCATCGATTGGCGTAAGTCGCGCAAGTCGTGGGTGGCGCACTGATGTTTCGCATGTACGCGGGATGCGGAAGAGTCGTAGGGAAAGTAGAATTGGATCCTATGAGAGATTCCGTGCCCAAAGGGAGAGACTGCGTATCACCGATGCTGCTATTACATGGCCCCGAGGTGACGACTTCAGCCACCTTAACGCCCTCATTCACCATCGTCACCCTATGCTCACCGGAGCATTTGCAAGCATTGACGGCCTCAATCTACCTGTTCAGACATCGTTGGATGTCGACATTGAAAACTGCACTTATAATGGTTGGTTGCAAGCTCATTTTGTCTCTTCGGTGTTGGTTTTTTCCCCCAAGGGTACTGTATTTGATCTACAAGATTTGTTGCCATGTTAACACATCAATTGTTTCATAGGTCTCATCATATCAGCAAATTTGAATGCCCTGGGAAGTTGGCATGATTCCCGGGTCGCAAAACCCATTTACGAGAAGCTTCGGGATCGTACGCTGCCGGGTTTTTACCTGGTGTCAGACACAGCATTTCCACATGGAACGGATGCCGTGGATGGTCGTATACGGGCACCGTTCAAAGTCAGAGATCAAGTACTGGGTTCTGAGGCTGCAATAGAAACCAGGATGGCATTTGACCAACAACTTTTATCATACTGCCAGACAGTGGAGTGGGGAAACCACGCTCTGAAACAGAGCTTTTCACGGTTATGCATCCTGCTCCCGGTCAAGTTCAATCATCACCAAGCCGATTTATTGGAGATTTGTGTCCGAGGTCATTGCCTCCGAACACGCCGAGTGGGCCTGAACCAGATACAAACTGTGTATGAGCCAATTTGGATGGAGCCTGGTATTCTACCTCGTGATTTACACAACGCATTGTTTTCAGAGCTTCAGGCAAATGATCGTGTTACTAACTACCATACAGTAGCAGTTTATGAGTAAGGACAGACTGTAGTTAGTATCAAAATTCAAGTAAAGACAGGTGTTAGTTGGGATATGAAAAGTAATGACAGTGAGACAAAAGACACATGACAGAAATTGGTTACTCGTTCTTCGAAGTAAGGACATCATACACCACTACATCAACATCGGCATCCTGAGAGACAAGTGGAGTATCTTTAGAAGGTTTAGTGAAAGCAGAAAGGGGGGAATGAAGAGTCAAAACAGTGTCTTCAGAGGCAGGGTGTTCCCTAATGTCACGTCGCTGATGGAGTTGCTGACCACGAACCTTATCATGTCGAGGGGTGCCCAAGTGGCAATTCTCTTTGTTGCTGTCGCTGTTGGGCTCGGTATCTGTCAGCCACAGGACACATCCACCTCCATCAGGATGTTTCTCCTTGTAGCGACGCTTCGGCCGGTATTGAGTCTTACGAGGAATCGGGGGCATAAACTGTTTATGGAGATGGGTTGGGGGATTCATCGTGGGCATCGAGATAGCTGGTAAATTCATGGTAAGTCCCATCATCTCCATCCGTATCTTGGCTCTTTCACGTGCCAACTCAGATGAGTGGAAGCTGCTTTGCAACTTCTTCATCGTGTTTTGTAGTGATTCGATGGTGGCTCGAGAGTCGCGTAACTGCTGGGCAATTCCAACATAATGAGCATGGTCGAGGGCATGCATCACTCAGGAAGAGTCACGGGCCAGTTGTACGCTCGGATCGAACACTTTATTGAGCTTCTCCATCAACTCCTGTCCACAAGACAAACAGGATTGAACCTGGTTGACTGAAGCCTCGGATGCACGACCAATACAGGCCTTGACCTTGACATCTGCCATTCCCTCCTCATCACTGCTAATCTCAATAGGTTCCCCATTGTCAGATACCTTGGCATCATCGACGTTGTCATCAAACTCGGCATCTGAGAGAGCTCGAGTGCCTGCTCGTTCATTAATCAGCATCTCGATCTCTTGGGCACAGACAATGTTCTCGTGAATCTCCCCACTCCCAGTTGGTTTCGTGACATGGACAAGTTGCTTGAACTTTGTTTCGAGAGAACTGAGGGTACGATTCGGGCATTTGTGCAGCCGAGCCCATTCAGTGTATCGAACGTGGACTTTGCTCCATCCTCGTTGACCCATGGGCTTAACCTTCTCGATGAAGTTTAATAAAGCTTTGACATCGCGATCAGCATAGTTACTGGATCCAGATGGATGACCTCGCTTTCATTGGGGTATCAATCCATCAGCATCACTGTCCTCACTAATGACGTGGACCCGTTCCTTGCACTTCTTCTGACTGCGTCAAGACCTGGCCACTTTGGGATTGGCAGGACCACTGATGGCCTGGGCGATAGAGGGCAGATGGACCAGATTGGCATCATCTGTGGTTGGCAAGGGTATAAGGGCAGGGTCAATCTATGGGCTCATAGGTAAGTGTTACAAGTATGTGTCCAGATTGGTAAGACTTACCGGCCATTGGTCACCAGCGGCAGCTTGAGAGGTACGCAGAGTGGCAGTTGGAAGCGAGGGTTGGGCAGGGGCTGAGAAGGTGAACTGCAGATGAGGATCGATCAGGTTGGATGGGAAGGCTTGAGTGCTGTTGAAACAAAAAGGAGGGAGTTCTGACATTAAGTGACAATGTTGAAGCTCGGCACAAGGGCATACCTTTTTATACCATTTGTCTGACGATTCCATCGCCTCAGGAGTTCAGGGATGCACCACAGCAATATGATTTGAGGTACGCTCTTGCTCAATGGAAGTCTAGTAGGTTGACATTGAGTGATGATCTCAAAGGTCGCCGCACTTGACCATACCTTTTTATACAGTTTTTCCAACGATTCTATCGGTACAAGAGTTCAGGGATGCACCTCAGCAATATGACTGGCAGTGCACTCTGGCCCAATTGAAGTCTAGTGGCCTGCGGCATCCAGTCAAAGAATGGAAGAACGACAAAAAAGCTGGGTCATACCTGTTGTTGTCTGGCGGACTGGTGGCCACCGTGATGAGAATGGATAAATGAGAGCATGAGACCAGTAGTGAGTTGTTTCAGTGAGACATATACAGGTAGAGTGATCTTGAAGGACAGGGAGGAGTCGTAGCACCAGGTCGGCGTGACCTGATGGATCATGCCGAATCCTATATATGGTAATGATGAATTTTTTTAAATCTGTAAGGAGGGTCCTGACCCCCCTCACAGAATAAGGTTTATACAGAGGTCAGTTGAGGAATTCGGTGGGAAAAGGACCCCGACCGATCATGGCTTTTTGGCTGGTTGCTTTACTTGGACGTGGGAGAGTGATAACATGTATTCCAGATTAAATTTTATCTTACGGATGTTGCTCCATTACCTTTAAATTATATTCCAAATATTTGTACCAGCCTCAATTCTTGTTCAGAATCAGCTGAAAATCGAACTGCTGACTAATATAACCATTTTGGTCAAGTTGTGACAGTCACATGTGACCAATCTAACCATATAAGGTAATTTTTGATATTGTACAATAAATTTGTTGCTGATCGCAATGGTGACAGTCACATGTGACCAGTCTAACCATATAAGGTAATTTTACACCATATATCCCAAATTTTGAGCTGATCACACAAGTCATAGTCACATGTGACCACTGTTACTATATATGCAAATATCAGCTATATAAGCAGAAATGAGCTTATTTCTAATCATCTACTATTATTTTTACTTCAAACATGTAATTCAATGTGATATCATACATTATCTTATATCTTATAATCACTTATTGATGTTAGTAACAATCATACAAATAAAATGAAAGAAAACAGACTTGTTTATGCTATGTGCAACATTAGCCCACTCAACAAGCACAGCTGTCTTCATGTTGATGACTCATCTGTTGTACAGCATTCAAGGTCATGGAAAAGTAGGGTTGAGAAAATGTAAGTCAATTGTTATCATACTGTTTAGGAGATAGTTATGTTTGGCAGTTGACCTGTTGCTCCTTGAACATTTCTTTTATGGCTGAGAATATTGCATGATGATGCAGCACAGCAGACATGACAGCAAGCGAGGAGGTTGATGAAGACTGAAGACCCACTATGTAGTTTTGTTTTGTCTACTTTTTATGTTGCTGAGGTGTGAGGTGGACTCATTAGAACAATTTGCAATATACAATATATGCTATATGTCTCATACCATATGTAAAATGCTTTATGCAATTTAATCTTATTGCTTACTTCATCATGGAAGTCAGAAGGGGGAAAAAAGAACTTGTTCATGCCATGTGCAGCACTGGCCCACTAAACAAGTTCCATACCTCACGAACACACCCTGATGCGTCAACGTCGTTCACGAGATAGCAGGCACCAAGAAGAATGACGGGGCTCAAGACTCATCCCAGGCACCCCCATACCAGTCGGCAATGGGCCAGAGCACCCAAAGACAACCACCCCCATTCACCTCACATCCACGCCAAGCAAAGAAAGACCAGTAGTGCACCTACTCCCTGGTCACCAGGTGAGTTTCTCACTGGCAATTCCACCAGCCCACACGTCCACCAGCCCAGGTGTCCAATCACCCAATCACCCAGCTTTTTGCACCCACCACCCACCAACTACGCTGCACCAGGCCCACACCAATTCCACCTCACGCTCACATGGCGTGCGTCAATTGACACATGTCCGGTGTCACGAGGTCAAAGGGTATGCATGCCTGGTGTCATGAGGTCAGGTGGGTGTGAGACCTGCAGGTTACCCACTACGGGTAGGAAAAAAATACCTGGCACAAAACCTGTACCCATGGTGACAGGTACGGGTATTCACAGGTATGGGTATGGGTATCCCCAAAAGTACATGGGGGTTACCCATGCAATACACTATTGCTGTCACTGTCCTCCTTGTTATCATTTTCATTATGGCCATTTATGATGTGTAAATGTACCTGTAAAGTTTGTAAGTAATGATTTCAAAGAGAAAAAACATACCTTTAGCAGAGACCAGCGTTGTGCTGGTCTCTGCCTTATCGTTCAACATGTTGCATTCATGTTGAATGTGACGCATCACTTGTGTGACCTTAAGTCATGGGTAACCCATTGCGGGTATGGGTACAGCCATGGGTCACAAAAGTGTGACCCATACCCATGCAATACACTACCCCAATTTGGCACCTGTGATCTGGCTGCCTTATTGTTGTAGTGGCAAGGTCAGGGTGGCTGCGGAACAATGATCCTAGCCTGGGGATGTCAGTGTAGAAATGACGGTGGATAATCAGTGTTGGGGATAATAAATGAAGTGGAAATGGAAGTAAAAATAAAGCCGCCGTGTAAAACTGGACAAATAATAACAAAACCAGCGATGAACGGACTGAAAACAGATAAATAATAATGAACCCGACAATGTCGCATACAGTGGGTCGGGTCAGAAACGATGAACGAATAATGGAACAATGATAAAGACAATGAAGTGAGCTATAAAAATATAAGGGTCCACGAGGACGAGCATTTTAAGGGATTAAAACATGAATCTGACTTTAGGGAAATGGGGACTAAGGGTGTCTCTTTTGTATGGTCATCAGGAACCGTTTTTATAGTACATGTATGGGTAGTCTACTTTCAGTCATGTCTATTTCAGCCGATAGAAACTACAATGAGAAGTTGGAAAGGGGATGAGAAGAGGGGGGTTGCGATGCGACAGAGACAGGAAAATGGAAGGGAAAACAAATATCCAAGGAAAAGATCTAAAATGTCCTACATATCTCCATAAGGATGAGGGGATGCATATATTGGGCAAGTCTGAAGTTGGGAATTGAGTCCGATGAGATCTGTCTCCTATAATTGGAACTCTGGGGCTTATGAGGCTGCTGGATTTGGTCTGAAAGTGGCCGTGACAAAGCGGCATACGTCAGGTCACATCAGGTCACATCAGGTCACATCACATCAGGTTATGTTGGGTTGGAATGGGAGTCATTTGAAGGCATTGGGTTCGTCTGGATTCATGAGATATTGACAATATGGACTCAGGGGGACATTGAGTCTCTACATTGTTCTTACTGATTGGGACAACAAATTCTCACAGTTACAAAGTCAGCAGTCACATGGTTTCATAATTATTCCCAGGGCTTCAAAATTGTTCCCACAGCTTGGCAAATTAGAGTGTGACCCTACCATATAGAATGATTCCCTTATAGGGACTCATAATAATTTTTAGAACCATTATTTGAAGATACCTAGGGAATCTGATGCACTGTTCTTGAGATAAAGTTCTAGATAGTGTTTTTGCACACACACACACACTACATTAGAAAATCAGGCCATGTCAATATATATGCAAACAGCGATAATTTTTGCAGGTCTCAGTCTTCATACTGCACAGACATAAGTTTTCAGTCATTTGATCACCGAGTTACAGTGAGTTCCAAAAGTAATGGCCACGCCAAATTTTTATTTTATTTTAGGCACTTACAAAGGCTCGGTCAGTGCCGTGCCATTGTGGCTGAGAAACAAGAAATATGGCTTTATATGTGATTCATGCCAGCTATTCATAATGCAGCTCTACCTCAAGCCTAAATAAACGTATCTACACCTTACAACACCTTGAAATATCATCCTAACTGAAGGAAGTACAAAATAACTGCACAGATTAAATTTCCTTTTTGGTTCACAAGATGATCAGAGATATTGGCTTGTTTTGGAAAGTTGGCTTGTTTTGGAAAGTCTTAAAATCACATCATTTGCAAAGTGATTCCTCCCAGGCCAGAGCTTGTAGCAACATGATAAAACAATGAATTTTTATTATTGTATTTGGTTCTGATATTGCCCATTTTTTTGATAAGATTTCAGCCAAAATAGCACTAATTAGCCTAAGCTAACTTAGCTAAGCTATAAAGTCAGAGTTGGTCACTGAAAAGTTCATTATAATAATACAAAAATGTATTGTAAGAACTTAGAAGGTTCAGATTTATTTATTTAGGCCTATAATAGAGCTGCAATAGGAGTATGTAGCATAAATCTCATATAAAACCATATTTCTTGTTTCTCAGCCACAATGGCACGGCACTGACCGAGCCTTTGTAAGCACCTCAAAAAAAAAAAAAATTGGTGTGGCCATTACTTTTTGGAACTGTAAAATTGATTGGTGAAAATTATTCTACTTAGCTATCACTTTATAAGGCAAGGGGTGCATGGGAAGTTGGGTACACCCTGCCAAATAGAATAATCCTAATTTTTATAGTATAAATATAAAGGCCGACATCGGCCCATGAATATCGGAACCAACTTGAAAGTCACGGATGACCGCGTTTCGCTCATGATGCATGATACGTGATGGCTCCTCGAGTAATGCAAACTGCTCGTCACGGCACTAGTTCCCTCTCAGCCAGCCTTGAGGCTGATGGGGATGGTCACCCCAACCCGCGGCCCTTTTCATTGGTCTCTCGTAACCTCCTTCAGCTTGGAGCTCATTCCATCGAACAGTTTCTGTCATCCCAGTCTGATCATATAGATCCCCTCCTTCCTTTGCAAGATTTTGAAATGCCATCAATTCTCAAATGCGTCCCTTCTCATCAAATCACCTTATCCACCACCCCATCATCCCCAAAGTCGAAAGCCGCCAAAGCAATGGTACCCGCCGCGAACCCAGCTAATAAGATGCACATTGTTGCTCGGTTGCACCAGACTTGCCAACGTGCCTTCGGGAACACAGAAGCTTTGAATTTCGAGTTCCTGGAAGAGGATGGTGCCAATAGTGAGTGAACATCCAAACATGTCCTCCTCCGGTTCGTTCGACACCCGTACTTCTTGTCAAAGGTAAACAGTGTATTCTCACGATTACGCGCCCAAACGGTGCAACCCGTTGTTACACCACTCAGCCTGTATTCTCTCGCAAGAACGAGGCTAAAGCTCATGTTGCTTCGATCGCTGTTGACATGGGTGCCATCGACTTCATCTTGACAGGTGATCCTGAACCCTCCAAGGCCAAAAGGGGCGTTGTTCTCGCTCCCCTAGACGCATCAGATCGATCAAATCATGACTGTTCCGCAGACGAAGATGACCCATCGATTAAAGAAATAGAGAACTGTTGTCGTCTTTGGAGAGCTGGGCTGGTCAAAGCTCATTGGGTGGCTTTGAACGAACCCAAACATAGAAATCGTCCGTTTCAATTGTGCTGTTTCGAATCCACTGCCCTAACTGCCAAATCAGGACATGGCAGCGCTTTGCGAATTGAATTGTCTCCCCACTCGCTCAGGGTTTACTCTACCGAATTGGCTTTTGACACCAACTTTGAGGCTATGCGAGCATGCGCAAAGATAGCGCTGGAACAAGGTGTCCTTGATTTTATCAAGTTTGGTAATGGTCAAACCCAGCCCATGGTCCCTGTTGATAACCGCGAGGCCGACTACGAGAGGGCTCACAGCGCCACTGATCCTCCTCGGGTTTCCGCCCTCTCATTACAAGAATTTTATGAAACATTACCTAAACCTTTCCCCGAGCCTTTTGGCGACAAAACGGCGACCGAAATAAATGCGCCTGCATGGTTAAATATGACAATCCAAGCGGCAAGGGGAGGGAAGCTAACTCCGAGTTTCGTATGGACAACCGACAACAAGCTTGGTCGTATGTGCCCACCATGTCTAATATGATCCGTCTGATTTCATGTTGATAGTGCACGGTTGTCTCCTTCGAATCGAGCGTCCCGGAGAGTCTAAGTCCTATCTGGTTGACGCCAGGTTTCCAAAACGAACCGATGCGAAAGCTGCCGTGTGCCTGCAGGCGATGTCTCAAGGCATCGGCAATTACATTCGAGCGGTCGGCTCAGCCTTCGAGAATAAAGTGACTCCGGCGATGAAGAAATTTGCGAATAAGAAGATATTCCCTGTTTTGGTTTCAGAGTGCGGCAAAATCAAACCGGGCGCTCAACCAAGCTATGAGTTCGAGAAGGTCAAAGACGGTAAAGTTTGAACCGCCACAACTGTCTTCAAACGTTCTAAGAGTTCGTTTTGTTTTTAGCTTTCGGATGTACCATGAAAATAGAACTTTCCTCTTCTCCAGACGATATTCGCCGGTACAGTGTTCCTGCTGAGTATCGTACCAAAGTAGACGCCAAGATGTCTGTTGTCCTGTCCGCTGTCGAAGAAGGCGTCGTAGAACTGCTCCGTTTTCGCGGGGAACCTGCCCCACCTGGATATATTCCGTTTCACGTTCCTCGTACCGATAAAACCATTGATGAACCAAAGAGTAACAAGAGAACCGAGCCAGACACGACAGAAGACCGAGAAGCTCAAGAGCGGAAGAAAAGGAGAAAGCCAAATAAGACCACTAAGACTCCACCTAAACAAGGTGACTTGACCTCTCTTCAAAATGATGAGGAGGCTTTAGCTCGTAGGACCCCAAACCCGATACCAAATCGACGTTCGGGATCCCAGAATGGTAACAGGAGTGACAATGACAATGGTGACGGGAAGGAACCTCACGTATCTGGATCTGGTGGATTTGGTCCTATATCGGGGCCTGCACACGCCGTGACAGGCCATTCGATGGACCAAACCCGTACTGGGCCCAGGAACGTCGGCAATCCCACCATGCCCTCTGGAGGCCGATCACAGGCTCAAGGCTTTCGCGCACCGGCTCCACCGTTGCCTAAAATTCCTCCGTCCGCTCCAAGTGACGTTCGTCTACCTGCGCAGATGACTGACGCACGTCGTCACGGATTTGGCGGAGGACAAGCAGCACCGTACACCTTCGAGTCTCATCCTCCGCCCGAGCCGTTCCAAAGTGTCGCATATTCTGCACAGACGCAACCTCGTCCTGGTTCTCCCATTTACCCAGTTTCTCAATACGCGGGCCCTGATTCAGCCTTGTCATCCAACGCGGGCCATCATGGGAGTTTTCCGGGACAGTACACGTCTGCGCAATACCCTGCCCCTCATCATCCGCAGTATTATCAGCATCCGGCGAGTCACTATCCTCAAGATCCCCATACTGGATACAGTCCAGGGCCCCATTCACCGGTTGCGCCTTCTGGGAGTGGTATCGATGCTCGGAGTCATGATTATGCGCCAGAATACAATCAATTCAATCAGGCACAGTATGTTCCGCAGTCTCAACTAGCCCCGCGCGCAATGCGTAAAGGTCCCGGACCAAGTTCCCATTCTTCGTATCATCCGTATTATACTGATGTTAGGAGAGAACCTTCTGCTCGCCATGATTCAGAGCGTCACAGACGGCAGTACGAGCAGCGGCCTGGCCCAAGACACTCGTATCAGGAAACGCAGAGGAAGGTTCGCCGTGAATCATCATCATCATCATCATCACCGGTTGCCGCTGCTCTGCCGAAAAATACTAATTATGAGATACCGGAGCGAGCAGGGAATTTAGGTCAAGCATCCAGTTAGTATCGTTTGTCGAATTACTTGGTATGTTCTAAAGCCTCGGGCAGAAAAAGAAGATTTGGTTCCCTCAAAAGATCTGAAGACCACCCCGCCCCAGAAAACTATATCAAAACCTCCTGAGTCCAGTACATCTGAAGTGGATACCAAACGCAAATCTGTTGCCTCCAAGTCTAACGTAACAGCATTGCTCGGTAGGTTTTCAGAGATGACACTCAACTCTGATTAAACCTCGACTTTTTTTTTTTGATAGACTATTGTGATAAAAACGGTTCATCTCAGCCTCAATTCCATCATCAAACTGTTGCGGACGATCAAGGTAAAAGCGGGCACAAGGTCTGGATTATCTTGGGCTCAGAACGGCTCGAACTTCCTGTGATTTTCTCGACTGTGAGGGAAGGACGGGAACGTGTAGCTAAGCAGGTTCTTAACCGTTTACGGGCACGCGCAAAGGAAGGCAAAGAAAAGGGTTCCGAATCGTGAAAGCTTGACTGCCAAGTCTGAACCAAGCTATTACAATGGTGTTGCTAAAAAATATACATTTGTTTCCTTGCTAGTTGGGCGGTGATCGAACTTCATCACTTCATCGATTCGTCTATCATCGGTTCGACGAGATGGGTTTTGCAACGCCAATGCAACGATGACGATTTCACGATTGCCCTTGGTCCCATTCTGGAACAAGAAACAGAAGCTTGAAAGCCCGCACTCGTGCAGACTTCAAGTTGTGGGCTCATTCGGCACCTTCCTCCATTCAATATAATTTCGGAAAGGCGTTGTTTTACGATAATAAGTCCTGTTCCCATTTCACTCGTAACATATTTGAGTTGGCTGGCTTTTAGTTCAGAAATTACTTTGATGTAATCAATCCACTTCATATCATGTTTGGCATATCATACTGCGCGACCACCGGCAGGCAGTCATTCATGGCTGCAAGCCGCTTCCCTCGTTGTCTCCCATGGTCTTCTTCCATCAATCAGGGTGCAGTATGTGGCAACGGTATGAGGCAACTGACAACCACTACTGTCATCATATTTAATTATTATGAGTCCTGCAGTTCAATATGTCCATAAATGCATTCCAACCAAGTATGCTCATAGCCTTGTATTACTGATGTAACCACCGCGTCGCCGTTCGCCGTAAGATTGCCTGAATTCACCAGGCTGTTTCTCCGTACGTCTTTAGGCTGCCTGCCCGAGCTTCGTCCAATATGTGCTGCTTTTGGCAAGAAGAGAGACAGTTGACAAGAAACATCAATGCCTAAACACCCTTGCAGGTGGCAGCGTAGCCGTATCGGTCGAGCTGAGACCCTCTAGCTCTGGCAGACTGGCACTGAATGCAAGTGGCTGAATATTAATATTGCTATTGCCGTTGCCACTCCGGTTTCGGGGTAACGACACAACGGCAGTGCTAACGTGAACAAACCGTTACGTAACTACTAACTACTTACAGGTAATGTTGTCAAGAACAGGAGTGCGGGAGTTGCGGACCCGGAAGTAGCGGCCGCGGATGAAGTTGCCTGAAAATTCCCACAGAACTTGATCGCCGGGTTTATTTCCCACGATTCTGACGTTTCTGAATGTATTGGGTCTCTTCAGCAGGACTAGGACTCGAGTGGCTGGATTGCCCGAAGGGAGGGGTTTATCTGTCGAACTGTAAGCACGGTAATCCAGCTGAGCTGGCAATATGGGAGGGGCGAATGTTGTCTGCATAACGCTTAGTGCCTACCGATCGTGAGTACTAGGCCATGCCACAGACGCCCATGATACGATCAGGGCATAATCGATGACTCAGGCTCAGGCTGGTTCCGGGTGGTTAAAACTAGCCCTTTGTACCCCCGTGCCTCCTACATACCCCTGGTGAGTCCCATTACACATTGTCCACAGCACCGAGTCCATTCATGTTTTAAGAAGGTCCCAGCTTGCTCGTACGTATACCAGCTATCAAGTTGCAATGCAATCAGGCAAAGGGTTTTACATCATTGTCAATGTCAAGCTTCGAAATTTCGTCAGCCTTCCTGACGCGAACTCTGGCACTGATTTGCGAGGTGCATATCAAGATCCCATTGATCATCCAGAATACATCGTTAGCCTTGTTTCATTCTCTATATACCAGTACCTTGAATTTACAATCGATCCAATTTTACAAAGTGGGAAATCGTTCAACACCCGAATGGCGCATACGACATTAGGAATAATCACTTCCAATCTTATGCTACCTGGCAGGAGGACTCCGGACCGACCCAGACTGTCTGCGGGGAGGACAGGACTAGGATAACTTGGAGAATAACCCCAAAAGATTCATATGAATACTCGTCAGTCTGCGCCTACTTTTGAAGCCTATCGCTGAAATAACCTCGATACAGCATATCTGTCTCTGACAAAGCTCTGTACTGGTCTCTGGATTCGGGCGACTCACCTGTAGTGCACTGTCATAGTTGCGTGTGTGTAGCTGGTTTTAATGACTATCTTCGCCTCCTTTTTAGATCTCCCTTTCACCTGACGACAATGATAAATCCTCCTGGAGAATCGAACCTGTGCCCGTTCTTGGGAAACCGGCTGCCACCTCGGCTTCTTTAGACGTATCATGGGCCCCACGCATCCCAGACATCGCGCCCCTCCTCAATTCACTTCATTACGATACTCAGATCAAAGGTGCAAGGTATCTCAAGTCCTACGCCGCATCAGACTCGAAAGGAGCCACAGCTATGCCCAACCTTCTTTCCGCCTTGTTTCGCCTGCTCGATGCTCCTGATGCCAGCGTCGTGTGCTCAGCGGCGGAAGCGGTAGACGCCGTCGCCATCCATATTCGTGAAAGGGTTGACTCCCTCGAGAACAAGGCCATTCCCGCGTTAATTCACCTCCTGTCTTACAAGGATGTCGAAGTACAGATTCCGGCCGCTAATGCTCTGCGGAAAATTGTCCGGCATCCTGCGAATCCTCGAGTTGAGCAAAGTGCTATACCCGTCCTCGTCTCTTTCCTTAACACTGGGCCAATGGAAGTCCAGATTGCCGCGTGTGATGCTCTCCGAAACGTCTCCTGGGATACCGGTTCCCATCTGGGAGTCCTGCAAAAGAAGCAGGTCACGGATGCTCTCCAATTGTGTCTCGCTGCCAAGGAACCCGAATTGCAGGAGTCGGCTCACTCCACTTTGCAGTTCATCACGGTTGAATCTTCTGGCGACCCAATGCGTTCATCCTCTCTTTCATTGTTCTCTGCCTCGGATCCCGATAAGCTGCTCCAAATAAAGATTGTTCCATACAATATCAAGGTCTACGATAACGACGGCACCTTCCTTACAGCGACCTTCTACACTTACAGACCAAACCGTAAGCAACTACTTCCGATCATTGTTTACTGGACTAAAAAAAACTATATCAACAGTCCCGGCTGGCTGGTTTTACTTTGGCCCTTCGGGTGCCTCCACTGAATCCACAACATACGGGCTTATCGTCAGAGAACTCCAAGATGGTGTTCTCGCCGATGTTGTCGATTGGGAATGTGTGTGGACAAATGCAAAAACCACCGACAAGTTAAAATACTCCATTTGGCGAGGCATACCTCCCACAGCCGAATACGTCGTGCTTGGCAACTTCTTCGTTCGCAACTGGAAGAAGCCAATGAAGCACGACATTCGGGGTATCAAGGCGGTACGGAGAACCGTCCTTGTCGAAGCCGAGGCCGGTAGGGCGGTCTGGGAGAATTCTAATTATTGGTTTGGGCAACGTGCGTCAGCGTGGGATGTCCACGAATACGGCTCTGCCATCAATCCCGGGGTATTCGTCGCGAATCAAGGGCATTCCGCACCACGAGAGGGTGTGTATGCTATTAATTCCAGTCTCGTGGAGGTGATCGAGGGATAATTAACTTTACCTGACTCGTGTAAAGGGTGTACGCTATGACTTTGACTATTTTCATTTGTAACCACATGTACAGTTAGCTAGTACTGGTTGCAATTGTACAATATTTATCTATCACTAGCCGAGTCTAGCTCGCCAGAACCCGCTTTGTTATGTATGTAGAACATATTATGTGAGTTGGGTATCGTTACGGGAGGATTTCTGCCACCGTCCAGAAAGCGGTACCGATGCCATTTCAACTTTACGGACTTGAACTTGTGCTATTTTTTGATCCAAATCCTTTTTGGATCGAAGTGCAATTGGTATGTATATTCTCAATCAAAGAACACTGAGTAATGCGGCGGACGCGATGAAAAGTACCAAGGTGGGAGACCATCCGCCATATATCGAAATGGCGTCGCTGCTACCAGAGCCGGAGCCGGAGCCAGAGCCAGAGCCACTACCGCTGCTGCCCGTCGGCGCCTTTATGGAGGCATTTCGTTTCTGCGAGAGCGACGTAAACTCACTGGAAGCCTGCTGGGCATCAGTGGTCTGAGGAAGACAGGTATCAGGTGACCAATTGTGTAGGGTAATGCGAAAGTTTGCTCACGCTAAGTAGCTGGACGAATGGTGGCGTGGTATCGTTGGCTACAAATGATCCATAGTTGAACGAGGCATACACGTTCCGGAGGAAAGTATCACCGAGCAAGAAATCCTCTAAACAGGAAGTCATGAGTTATGCCGGAAGAATGACGTAGCCTGGACGTGCTCACCATTGGAATCTGAGCCGCCTGAGAATCCAGATGCACACAGAACACCTCCATTACCGTCTGGCAAAGCAATTATTGTATCGATTGGATGCACCGGGTATGCAATACCGCTGGAGGTTCAATGTATGAGCTGGCGAAGAACTTCATCGAGAAAGCCCATACCCGAACACAAAACTCAAGGCAATGTTTGTATCGCAAGGCACCGTATAAGAACCGTCACTGAACGTGGCACCAGGAACTTTGCTGAAAATCGCATCGAGGTAGAATTTGGGAATTTCACCTGAACAATAGAAAGTAAGATAAAGGTCCTATCATGAGCGCCAAACCTTGGCGCATACCTAAACTGGAACCAGAGTCCAGATTTGCCAAGGTCTGAGTAGGTTCAGAGACGTTGTTGGGACTGGATGTACCGGAATGAGAGGTGGAGTCGCGTATATTAGAACAACGGCTCACAAATTAGTTTGACCCGAAACGTTGTTGCCATTGACGATAATACCGTCCATCGTGACAATCCATCTGTCCACACTGGCGACTGTCAAATGTGGAGATTGCGTGATATTAGAGAATTCCGGTACGATTTCGCCTGGAGAAGAATCAATTAATTTGGGTCGTCTATTGGTGGGATTACATGACGAACCGATACTGAATATGCCTCCTGAAGTGCGTCCAGTATCGAATGAACGAGAAAGTTCAAATGTGATGAACCGCTCCAAAGTGTCGTTGGCTGCATATACCTGATTTGCTTTCAAGATGAGCATATGTACATAAGTAAAGAACACGTACGTTCTCCAGTACTGTTTCGCCATTGAATGAGGTGCCAGTTAGAGTCTCTTCTATCGCAGAAAGTGTACCACTGATGCGGTGTTAATGTAGAGCAACACAGAGGATTCTTTGGAATGAAGATACGTACGGTCCAAGACCCAGAAGACCAGTGTCGTTACTCGTGGTGGCGTTGGTTCCCGGAGCAGAGACTGATATGTAATATATTTATTACAAACAATTCTCATGACGGCGAGCACTTACTGAAGGCTTGTTGGACAACGAAATCACCAAAAGTAAGATTCCCGATGAGGATGGGACCTTCCGCTACCGTGTTGTCTCTGTAAGAAGCACTTTACTCATCGTTGAACAACATAATTCAAACGCCTACTCACCCATACGTAATGCTTCCATTTTTATCAGTGCTAATAAAGCTTGACGTGTCGACGCCACTGGTGTCCAACCACAGATCGGAGCTACCTGTGTCGAGTTGAACCTAGTAGGAGTCTATGAAATCGACATGAAAGTTACGATGATATCCGTTCGTACCTCGTAGGCTCTCCCGCCAACAGTCAGGTTGGCAACATATATATCTTGACCCGCAGCGGAACTGTTAAAGACATTCTGGAAAGTGAAGGGGTCGGAACTATTGACAGCGAGCTGTGATGGGGCGACATGACGAATTCGAAAGGGTAATATCAAGGCAGACGTCGGCGCTGTGAACAAGAGCGACACGGACAAAGCTGAAATCAACATGACGGGTGTTTTCCGATGAAGTGAAGTTCCTTGGAATCGAAGGTTTTATACCACGTAGGCGCCCATAGTGTGAGATCAGGTACACCATCATGAACTGGTTGCCGCCGCCGCACAGCGCTGCAATGATATTACATGTAATTTTATGTCAAAACCCGGGCCATATAAATAAGTCAAAAAGATAGCCTGAACTTGAACATACCTCTCGAGGGAAGTGGGGTTGCGAGTCAACTTGCGACCGCGCAAATAATTCCAGTGTACTACTAGTAGGGCACTTGTGGAATGCTGGTTTGCTGGAAGGCCTCTTGGTCCGAGAGAATTTCATCAAGTTTCATGTCGTAAAACCCGGAATAGCCGTCTCCATTGGAGTTGTTTGCGTTTCAAACACTGTACTGTAAAGTAATATGGCCAAATTAGTCCATTACGCAACAAGTCCATACAACCAGTTCGGACTGACAAACCATCTTGCACTGGTGTTCGATTGGTCATCCCAAATCAGCCATGTGACCTGAGAGAACAAGACCAGGTATTTAGTATGTAATGGGAAAGTAGTCTTGCAGACTACCCTCCTTCAGGAGGGTTGTAAGACCTTCTGACTGAGATGTTCTACAAGTTCTCAAGATGTTTTTTTGTCAAGTTCTGAAATGTTTTTTGTCAAGTTCTAATATGTTTTTTGTCAAGTTCTGATATGTTTTTTTTCTGAAATATGTTTTTGTCAAGGTTCTCATGTTTTTTTGTCAATTATTTTTGTGCTGTAGAAAATGTTAAATCAAGATTGCCACAGTACTGTGACAATTATATACAAGCAGTCACCAGGGGGGACACAATCAAATTATCAAAAAAACCCATAAGAGGCTCTTGGGATGCATATGAGGCTCTCAGGATGGTTAGTCAATGGGGTTCAAACCATTCTGCCAGCTTTGTCTGCATCCACCACTCTAGTTCATTCTGTACAAGATCTGCCAATAGGACATGACAGCTTAAGGGGGGAAGTTCTAGTGTTGCCATGGCTTGCTGGCTAAAACCAGCTAGTCATTTTTTAGCCATTGTGAATTAAAAATCCAGTAAAATCGATAAATTCACAGATAAATTGTCATGGATGTAAATCACATTGGTGCACATGCTCAAATATATTCAGAGTTTCTGCCATTTTACTGGATTTTTAATTCACAATGGCTAAAAAATGGCCAGCCAGTTTTAGCTGAGCCATGGCAACACTAGGAAGTTCAATGGGATGTGATGAAGGGTAAGCTTAAGGCAAGGGGGGGCAGTTTGTGGTGGGTCGGGAGGTTCATGGGTTAGGAGGTTCATAGGTTTGTGGGAGGTTTGTGGGAGGTTTGCAGGAGGTTTGCAGTTACATAATTTCCTAGCAGCCAATAAGAGCATGAATAAATCTCCTACTGAATGTAAATCTCATATCATGCAGTGAATGAGAGCAAATAAAATACTGAAAAAATACAAGGACATAACTGAGATATGCCCAGGTTGGTGATGAAATTATAGCTAGTTGTGCAGAGAAACCCATGGTCAAGGGCAAAGTGTCAGACTACTAGTAGTAATATATACATTGCCTCTTTGACTTCATTCACCACCATTGTCCTTTGCCAGCAGCCACCACCAACTTCCACATCATTGTCACCCATAGCATTGAATACAATGGAGGCATGAACAACAGGAAGGGCAATGACGAGAAGTCTCCCTGCCTTCCCTGCTGCCACCCAAGCCAACCCCACCTCGCGAATATGTACATCCACGTCAATTGATGCGTGCATGGTGTTTGCGAGGCGTTCAGGACAGACATGTACATGTGAGCCCCACCGATTCCTCAATTTTTTTCTCTTTCTTTTTTTTAGGTGTAAATTAGCCTATGTACATGTAAAGAAGAGTGAGAAATCGGAGCTTGCCGTCAGGAACAGCAAGCTCAAATGCAGGTGTCCTCCCCCTGTGATATACCTGTTGACAGGTGGGTACCCTGAAAACACCTCATGAATGCTGTGCATGCGTCAATTGATGTGGACATACATATTCACAAGGGGTGGGGAGGAAAATGCCTCGCAAACACCGTGCATGCATCAATTGACATTGTAGAGAGAGCAGCCTTTGTAGGCATGTAATCTCAGTGTTTTGTGAGTGTTGTCGATGGGGTAAAAACCCAAGAATCTCTTCTTGTTTGTAACTATGGACATAAGCCACTATAGGTACTATATAGTATTTATAATGAGAAACAAGGGGGAGAACTGGGAGAGGTGATTGGAAAGTGAGAAGAGTGAACTGAATGAATGTAGAATGAAGAAAAACGAGGGAATACATGCCCAGGGAAATACCAGTCTCTACAATGTGGCCATACCTATTTGCGAGGAGGGGTTTGCTTGGGAGGTAGGGAGGTGGAGCAGTAGGGAGGGCAGGGAGACATTGCCCTCCTTGTTGCTCATGCTCTCCTGTCCTCATCATCATCATCATCATTGCTTGCATCTATGCTGCATTGTCATTGTTGGGCATTGTTGGGCCCTCTCGGTTATAGCTGCATCACAGAAACTTAGCGGAGGGGAGGTGAGTGACTGGAGGCTAGTAGGAGGGTGCACCCTGTATGAGGTTTGCCAGAGGGATGGGAGAGGGGAAGGCAATTCTATTTTTAGATTGACCACGCAAGGCTAGTCTGCAAGATGGGTTTCCTGTGACATAATTACCCCATCTTACAGACCTCAAAAACCTTCATAGAAGACCTGCCTTAGGTGCCAGATCCAGCCATGCTGCCATACAAAAAAGTCAGCATCTGTCCAATATCCAGGGTTTGCCACATGGCATTGACATGAAAGTTCTATGTATATTTGATATAGAACTTTATAGAACACCAAATCAGGAATAGGCAACAAATGTGATTATTGCACAATTTCTGGTACTATATAAAGGCCAAATCTCCTCCTGCTCTGGCAGCACTCAGCTCATCATCCTCTGTGTTAAAAGAAGTCAATCAGTGTAGAAGAGTAAAGGAAAATAGTAAAAGGGGATGTACTTGCCATTCTTTATCCTGGTAGTGTAGAGAAATGGCAGAGAGATGATGTGGTTGAGAATAAGTTGAACATGGCAAAGGTTCAAAAATTGGGCTCAGAGTTGTGACAGAGTTTGAATATATCACCTTTTTTTGCCAAGTCCTTCCATGACATCAAATATACATTGAATTGATGTTGACCCAACATTGAGCTGTCAGTGATCAGTCCAGCCCAAGATTTGGTGCTGGGCCATGCTTAAATTTGATCAAAATTATATAAGTAAAGAAGTTGATCTGTGGTGACCATGAATACAATGTCATTTTCATCACTTTCTATCCACTGCTGAATTTAGATTGGGTTTGCAGCGGGATCAGAAATAAATGTCATCTATTTCTAGTGCTGCCTTTTTTAGGTCCCAGGGATGCTGTGAGCCAAATGATGGTGTAGCACAGCTTTAAGGTTGACCAGGGGTATGGGTTTACCCATGGTTTTTAGGTAAGGCACGGCACGGGTATACCGTGGGTCAGAATTCCTGACACCGCACCCGTACCCGCTCCGATGATAGGTACAACCCGTACCCGTTATCTGCGGGTACCCACCGTGTTCCATCCTAACTACCTCACGAACAATGGGGACGCATCAATTGACGCGCTCCGTCTGTTTTCACGAGGTTGGGTTGGGGCCAGGGACTTTCCATGGGCATCCCCGCGTGTTAACTACCTCGCGAACAACGGGAGCACGTCAATTGATGTGCTCCGTCTGTTTTCGCGAGGTTGGATGGGGCTGGGCACTTTCCATGGGCATCCGCACGTCTATTGACGCGGCCAGGGCGTTTTCGCGAGGTGGGACCGTTTTCGCGAGGTTGGATGGGGCCGGGGACTTTCCATGGGCGTCCGCGCATGCTAACTACCTCACGAACAACGGGGACGCGTCAATTGACGCGCTCCGTCTGTTTTTGTGAGGTTGGATGGGGCTGGGGACTTTCCATGGGTGTCCGCACGTCAATTGACGCGGCCGGAGCGTGTTTGCAAGGTGGGACCGTTGTTGCTGTGTCCGTCTTCGTCCTCACCTCGTCCATTCCCCTCGTTAGCCGACGTCGTTGGGACTGGATTGGGGGGACGTACCTGGGCCAGTAGGTGGGCGCACCACCCTCCCGGCTTTCCTTTCTATCATTGTCGTCGCTGTCGCAACTTTGGTGGTTCGTTTTTGGTGTGCGGGGTTGTCGTGGTTGTCGTTGTCGTTGTCGTTCGTGGGTTTTCTTGTTGTCGTTGTTGTTGTGTTTGCGCTTGTCACGGTTGTGGTAGCAAATATCACGTGAACTTAGCAAAAGTAAAGAAATTAATGTGAAAATAAAGTAAATAACAAAGAAAAAACCTACCTGGGGCTTGGGTTGACAGACCCATGAAAACCCGTCACCCGCGGATAACGGGTACGGTTTTGACAAGGTGTGCAAACCGAAACACCGTACCTGAACCCAAATTACCCGTTTTGGAATAACCGCGGGTAAACCCATACCCGTGCTGTGCCCTATTTTTAGGTCATGGGTGGCATGGGTACAGGTACAGTTGCCAAATTTGGCACCTGCAACCAAACTGTGACCTGCACCTGTGACACCATGGTTTTTGACAGGTTGGTGACAACAACAGGGCTACATGCCCTCAGGTACATTTCTTTTGTATTTAACATTACAGTAAACTGACCATATTTTCTTAGATAATATTGAATAACCATACCACCACCATGCAAACCCCAATCCAAAACCCTGCACCCGTGCAAGAGGACACATCTAGATGCATCCCAGACCACAATCCCACAATGCTGGCACCAACACCAGCTCAATGCTACAACACCACTGCCAAGAAGTTGCAAGTGCGAGCCTGCAGCATAATGGCATCGAAATGTGAGCTGACGTGTATGCGAAGACAGCAGCAACAGTCAAGTGGCCTGTGGCAACACAAACGACGTGGGATACCATAGCAAGGATGACATGGACAGGATGACATGGACATGGATGACGAGGGCCCGGAACTATGACAACAACAGCCATGACAATGATGGCCAGGACAACGGCCATGATGACAATGGCCAGAACGATGATGGCCAGAATGACAACAGCCACAACAATGATGGCCAGGATGACAGTGGCCACAACAATGATGGCCAGGATGATGATGGCCAGGACAATGATGGCCATGACGATGCCAGCCAATTAGCCAATGGTGACGAGGTCAGCAATGATGTGACATGGGACAAGAATGGGCCAGGGGATGAAGGGCCATGGGGACTGTCAACAACAATGTTGACAGAACCATGACCCCCTCAAATGACCTCGTGAACTGCATCAGCCGCATGTCAATTGACATGGTGAGTCATTGCGAGGTTGACAATGACCAGGATGGAGGGCGACGAGCCCTCACCACCATGATACGGAGACCCATGTAGCACCCATGGGTTATGCAGTTCATGGCAGGTGCTACCCATCATGGGTATTGTATTCATGGGTGTGGGTGTGGTATTGGCAAACCCAACATGTACCACACCCATGGTCAACCCTACACAGCTCAGCGCCCACAGACACAGTGCTTTTTATAATATATGGAATCACATTGTGAAAGCTTTTAGCTTGGCTGTGTTTGGTGCAAGCTTCTAACTCAGCTAACTCAAACACTGCCAAGACAATCAAAACAGCAGCATTCAATGACAATGGTGAAATCATAGAATTGTTCCCAATATGATTCTATGGTTTTACTTTTTAAATTTATTGGCTCAATGCATAGCTGAACATGAAAAGAAAAGTTTTTTCTTACAGCCGTTTTTGTAATTGTTGGCACTTGTGCAGAATTTTGATGAATTAGGCAGTAGTTGGACTCACTCATTTTTCAGCTCCTCTGTGCTGTACCCTCTCTAGACCATGGCCCGCTCTTGCTACAAGATGGTTTGCAGGCAGCCCAGCATCATCACTAGTGAGCTTGATGCTCAGTTCTCAGCCTCAGATACTGGCAGTGATAGTGAACATTCAACTCATTCCAATGCAACAACCATTGTCCCACAAAAACGACCACTCAAAAAGCAACAAAAAAACAACAGTCGTATTCCCACTGCTCCTGCTGCTCCTGCTTCCATCCTACTCACCTATGTATCTGCAATATACTCAGCTGCCGAGATGCAGAAGGCTGTGTCCAAGCAGACCCCAAGGAATCTTTCTTTTCAGCTTCATCCAGATAAGGTTTGGGACACTGTAAAGGCCCAGATCCTGGTCAAGATTTCTGCAGCACTGAATCCTCCTGTGCTTGACTTCACTCACTATGACATCCTTCTCTACATCCCCCATGTCATCTCCAAACCTGGCATTCCATTTGTTAGTGAAGCCAACTACATTATTCTTCTGCAGAAAACACCAGGCAAGGACAAAAACAAGACTGGGATGCTTGTGAACCTCACCATTGTTCAGCTTGATTCTGGGGTGGACAAGGAGAATGTTGTGCCCCAGGATCATGCAGCTGGAAGCGGTGGGAAGTCAAAACCAAAGACAAAGGATCTGAGCTTGCTCCTGGGCAATATGAAAAAGATGGGCCACATAGAGGCTCTACAGGAGAGATGGAGATGTGAGAAGAAGCAGGCAACATGTTTGGGGGCCTTTTGCTACATTTATGCCAATGGTTAGGCAAATGCAAGGATATATCCTTGGTGTAAACATGGATTATCGAGGATATTGCTTTTACAGTCTCAGATTTGAGATAATTGTTATTTTTTTGGTAGGATCAACAAGATCAGATTGACCACTACTAGGATCCTTCATTTTGTAGCTGAATTCATCATTTTATTCTGGTCTCATTCTGTATCCAAGGGGTCAAGGATACATCATATCCGTAAAAACTCGGAGTTAAGGATACATGTATGTAAATCTGTATCCTTGGCATTTTACACTAAGAATTAAAGCATATTAAAATGTTAATGTAACCCAAAACATCGAGGATCCTGGAAGGGATAGATGTAATCCCATTAGCTATAGATACAAAATCACAATTATCTCAAATCTAGAACTGCAAAAGTGAAATCCTTGAAATTAGTAGTTACACCAAAGGATATATCCTTGCATTTGCCTACCAATGGTCATCATCTTATACTCAACAATGAGCATCTTGATTGCTGGGCAGCTTTAATCATGAGTTACTCATGTTCCTGAGCATGTCCAGTGTATTGACAGCTCTCACAGCTATGGGGTGATAAATATGCTACCATTGATAGTCCTCCGAATCACAGACTCTTTGGCGTTGATAATTGGAAACTCTCCCCAATCCTGCACCGATGTGCAGCTGGTCACCATGCCAATCATCAATGTCAGTATTGGAAAAGAACTCATTGACTTACTGCATTCAGCTGGCATGTAGCCACCTGCACCTGCCATTCTTCCCCTCAGGCTGCACCAGCAGCTCACATTGACATCTACAATTTGGACTGCCCAACAGTTCTCCAGGCAAATCGCAAGCCTGGGCCGGATATGCCGATCCCTCATTTTTGCAAGGAGTTTGATCTTGGTGCTGAGGTTCAGGAGAAGTTTGAAGCAAATAGATACTTCCACGCACATATACTGAGGTTCCTCACCATCCAGGACCTCACGAAGATGGACTTTATGTTGGGAGAGGTTGCCATGGTGAGAGATGCCATCCAGCATTGGTTGACCTTAGCGTAGTCTTTTGCTGTCATCCATTTGTTCTCATCGTAATCTTACAAAGCCTGTTGCTTCTAACCACAAAATACATCCAAGTACATCTATAAGACACAAGAGGGTACAAAGGTGAGACTGAAAAAATGTGGCAGTGGTAACAGGTGAAGCTACTAGATATAACCAGCATGTGCTATGAACCCACAAGCATCCTCAGGTGACACAACATCAAGGACCTCATACATGTCAAAGAGAATCCCATCACCTGTTGAGGTGGCATAGTAGTCACAGTGGCGATGAATGAAATGCTTGATTTGTGAGAAGGCCTCCTCAATAGGGTTGAGATCAGGGAAGTATGGTGGAAGATACTCAATTTGAACACCAAAATGATCAACGAGTTCAAGAAGCTCATAGCTGTGATGAATCTTGGCATTGTTGAGCACTAGAAGGGCCAGGATATGGATTGCAGAGTGGGAGCTGCAGTGATCTGAGGTCAGAAAAGGATGAACAATATATCAGGATAGCATATGCACTACAGAGTGCTCTATCCAGTGGAGGAATACCACCTTCATGAGGGACCCTTCAACTGATGTTCCAGACACAAACCCATCAATGGTAAGGATTCTGACTGTTGAGGTGCATCTTCCCCACACAAATGGCAGTGACTTGCAGGCATGGGAACCTCATTTCTTCCAATGGTACGCTCATCCTTCAAGACTTCATTGATGAACCCAAGTTTTTCGGCTGAGTATTGTGCCATGTGAGACATGAAATTGGCATGCTTGGGTCTCATTGTGTTCAATTGCAATTTGCTGGAGCCATTTGGGCTGACGCCAGCCCAGGATAGTTCATTATGGATAGTGGAAAAGTGGATTGAGATGAAATGATTGGTTCTGAGCAAAGAAAGGAGTTCATCAAGGAAGTAGGCAGGGTTAGCTTTGACAAGTTGTAGTAGATACTGAACATCATTGTAGTCAAGTTGGTGAAGGCATCCAGTGCAAGAAAGTGTGTCAGTAACTACATCTCCAGTTGTCCGCCAAAGGTTGAGAATGCAGTAAAAGGTTCATTTGGAGAGGCTGCCACATGAAAGAATGTCATTGAGAGGGAGAAGTTGACATTCATGAAGCTGGATGGCTGTGATCTTGATGTTGCAGCTGATATGACAGTACATTGATGGTACAGAGGAGCTAAAAAATAACTAAGTCTGACCACTGCCTAATTCATCAAAATTCTGTGTGAGTGCCAACAATTACGAAAATGGCTGTAAGTTGCTCTATGAGACATTTCAAAGTGATCTAGCAAGGGAAAAAAAATGTGTTGAAAGTTTGGCCACATTCCTGAAAGAATTTCCCAAAGATGTTTCAAACACCACATGGGATGAGGCATGTTCAAGATGGTGTGTGGTCAAAGCACATCCAACTGACTCACCATGGCACTTGTTTAGTGAGCCAGTGCTGTGCATGGCATGAATGAGTTCTTTTTTTCCTTCTCCTTACTTCCTTGGTTATTTAACAATAAGATTAAATTGTATAAAACATGTTATGCATAGCATAAAGTATATTACACAACAGCTGACCACATGAAGACAACCGTGTTTGACTTTAAGGAGGTTGCTCAGGGTCTCTGAGCATCAATAGCAAGTTCTACATTTCCATTTTTGTAGTATCTGATATCAAAGCTGTGTAAGAACAGTGTCTTTAGAATAAGATTTGTTTGTAATCATTTGATCATAGTACCATACTTGGTTGGTGGGCCAGTGCTGGACATGATGTGAAGAAAGTCTTGTTTCTGTGTCTTGCACACAAAACATGTCATATAAACTTAAAATCATTGGATTTTTATTTGTATGATTGTTATCAACACCAGTAAATGATTTCGCTTGAAATATATAATGACCATATAAGATAATGTATGTATGTATATAGTTATATGGGTAGTTCTATTTGGCACCCCGGGGTGCACCTAACTTCCCATACACCCCTTGCCTTATATAATAATAGCTAAGTGAAATATTTTGAATGAATCAATTTTAACTCAAGTACTAGTGATAAAATAACTGAAAAATCATGGCTCTTTGGTATGAAGGCTAAGATGTCCAACAGTTAATTCTTGTCAAAATATGTTCAGTTACAGCGATTTCAGAAACTAATGTCCGAGCCACTTTTTTTTTTTTTTTGGAGGCACTTACAAAGGCTTGGTCAGTGCCGTGCCATTGTGGCTGAGAAACAAGAAATATGAGATTTATGCTACATACTCCTATTGCAGCTCTATTCTAGACCTAAATAAATAAATCTGAACCTTCTAAGTTCTTGATACATTTTTGTATTATTATAATGAGCTTTTAGTGACCAACTGACTTTATAGCTTAGCTAAGTTAGCTTAGGCTAATTAGTGCTATTTTGGCTGAAATCTTATCAAAAAAATGGGGAATATCAGAACCAAATACAATAATGAAAATTCATTGTTTTATCATGTTGCTACAAGCTCTGGCTTGGGAGGAATCACTTTGCAAATGATGTGATCTTAAGACTTTCCAAAACAAGCCAACTTTCCAAAACAAGCCAATATCTCATGACCAAAAAGGAAATTTAATCAGTGCAGTTATTTTGTACTTCCTTCAGTTAGGATGGTATTTCAAGGTACTGTAAGGTGTAGATAGGTTTATTTAGGCTTAAGGTAGAGCTGCATTATGGATAGCTGGCATGAATGACATATAAAACCATATTTCTTGTTTCTCAGCCACAATGGCATGGCACTGACCGAGCCTTTGTAAGCACCTCAAAAAAAAAAAAAAAAGTGGCGCAGACATTAGTTTCCGAAATCTTTACAGCCATTTTAGTAATTCATGGCAGTAACTGGATTTTTTTTCATCAATTGAGAAATTTGGACTTAGTGGAATTTCCAGTGCTGAATCTTGTATTTCATGAAATACTGTATGGATTGAGATGGTTATAGAGGGAAAGTTGTACTATTTCTTAAGGGCTATCTACTCCTATCATTACATTTGGACAATATTTAGTGTTTGGTGACTTGTGGATGAAACAAAAGGTAAACCAGTACTTTTTGACACCCACAATGATATTGTCAAATTATGCCATCAAGTGAGCTCATATGAAAAAGATTGTAGGGAGAAACTTCTTCAGTTTTTCAAGGGCTCGAAGTACAAATAACGTGTTTTCTGTTACGGATCACTTCTGCAGCGGGCTCCGGCAACAATCAACTTAACTAGGGATCGGATTCCAGAGGAGAGAAAAGCAGTTTTCATTGTTGCTTACAGCTAAGACAACACTGCTACAAGAGGGGGGGTTCGTGGTCTAAAGTCATTGCGAGCCGTGGGGGTTACCCAAAACAAGGGGGTCTGCCCCAAGAACCAGACTAAACGTAAGGAAAAGAAAGAAGAAAAAGTCCGAACCAACAACAAGAACAGTATATTTAGTGACTGGTCTTGAGGGGAGGTAAATAGAAATACAACCATGAAGCCATAACATGTCCAACTCTACCATGTGTTCACCATGAGGCGTACATGAGGTGTCCTCATGTCGATGTTCTCGCGATCCAACTAGAGGCCCGGGTGTCGTTGAGGATAGAAGGGGTCCAGATGACTCGGATGATTTGTCATTGGATCATGTGACATGCAGAATTGCCAATTCGGGGTCTACACTTGCTGTAACAGGCAAGTGCGCAGTTTGGCAAGTGCATTGCACGGTCGGGTTAAAGATGGGTATCGTCCAGTGTGGGGTTGGTGATGAGAGTGTCTTGAGGTAGTGTGGATATAGCGGCAAGGTTGGTATGAAAGAAAATGAAGGAATGTATAGAGGAAAAAACCAACTAGGACAGTGGGCTAGTTGAGGTCAGACATGTGAACAGCATAAGCTGTACCGGATGACGATGTCTGTGTCAATGACGTATCGAGGGGCGGTGTCTTGTCCTGTGTGTCGAACAATGCGGTCCACCTGATGTCGGTATTCGTCCAAGAAAGGGTATCATTGTAAACGAGTGTGGGAGGTATCAAGATTATAGATGGAAAAGGATAAATGAACGTGGGTCCAGGTTTCGAGTCATGGCATGAGTGACAAGCTGTGGGAACAAGTCATCGGGTACTGCATTGAAGCGGTGTCGTGCGAACAATATACGATAGGGGTTGGTTCACTGTTGTCGTATGGTCTGTGGTCGAAGTCCAAAAGAGTATGCTCCGGCAATGGTCGGATTAGAGAGAACAGTGAAATGTCTCGTGATTGGGGATTGTTCAGAGTTCGCATGCAGGTGAGGAATGTCGTCGGATCGTCAGGGAGGATAATGGTGGGCACAGGGTATGAATATGGAAACCAAATATCTGGGAATGGCAATTGTCAATTACGTGTCGATATATTGTCGAGGTGGAAGTCAGAAGTATCAATGGTGGAAGGGTTTCAGTGCCGATGCCAAAGATAGATCATAACAAGGTAGAAACCGATCAGGAAGGTGATGGCAATGCTGCCAATAACAATTACGGTAATGAGCTGTGTCGGGAGTACAGCCATTGTGATTGGTTTGTCGTGGGATAGCGTAAACAAGATATCGAAGGGAAAAGACAATGTCGGTGACGTCCATCGGCAAGGAGACTATTCGGGTACAACAAGGTCACGTGGGATATGTCCATGGTTGGTCTGGATTGTTCTAGAAGAAGGGACAAAAAGAGAACAAGAATAAGAAAATACAAGGATGTCCAAATGAAGAAACAATGACGTTGAAAGGAAGACAAAGGACAAAAAGAAATGAAAAAGGAAGGTGTGCAGTGCAGAATCGTCATGGTGGGTATCGGAATGGGCATCGGGGTTGGAAGCGGAGTTGGAAACGTAACAATTTCCTTCATTTTTGTCCTTGGAGCCAACATTGCATCTGCACTATGTTTGTCTGCATTAGGCTTTAAATATTACATGAATTTTAAATGTTGGCTCCAAGGACAAAAATGAAGGAAAACACGGTATTTGTACTTTGAGCCCTTGAAAAACTGAAGAAGTTTCTCCCTACAATCTTTTTCATATGAGCTCACTTGATGGCATAATTTGACAATATCATTGTGGGTGTCAAAAAGTACTGGTTTACCTTTTGTTTCATCCACAAGTCACCAAACACTAAATATTGTCCAAATGTAATGATAGGAGTAGATAGCCCTTAAGAAATAGTACAACTTTCCCTCTATAACCATCTCAATCCATACAGTATTTCATGAGATACAAGATTCAGCACTGGAAATTCCACTAAGTCCAAATTTCTCAATTGATGAAAAAAAATCCAGTTACTGCCATGAATTACTAAAACGGCTGTAAATATAAGCACAAATTCTGGATGAGTCAATTATTCCTAAGCAACTATGTAATAAAACCAAAATACTATTTATCTAGAGATGTAAGCCTACTAAATGCAATTTCTCTAGAATTTTACAACCAACAGAAGTTGAGTGAAAACTGATTCATTGAAATTATCTTACTTAGCTATCACTATATGAGGCAAGGGGTGCGTGGGAAGTTGGGTCCACCCCAGGGAGCCAAATAGAATAATTCTATCTTATATGGTTAGATTGGTCATGTGGGACTGTCACATCTTACCTGAAATGGTTATATTAGTCAGCAGTTCAATTTTCAGCCAATTCTGATAAGCATTGAAACCAGTATAAATATTTTGAATATAATTAAAACTGAGACAACCCATATTAGGATGCTTATGTAAGCTTGTCCAAACATGGCCCCAACTTGATGTTATTTTTCAGTATCAGAAGTAGAATCATATCTCTTGCAGGGTCCTGTCAATCTACTTCTGAGAGATGAGGGGTCCCATCCAATACTGTAAGGCAAATATATTTAAGAGGTGACACCAAAACACATGCTTTAATTAAAACTCTGTACTCTTATTTCCCCTTCACCTCTCTACAGCAGCTTGAAGTAAACAAAGCCAGCCACAATTTTGCCAAGTCTGATTATGGAATACTTGTGCAAAATACAATTTATACTGTTTGTTAGAGGCGTGCAAGTAACTCTGGATGGAATGGAGTCAGTTGGAGGACCAGAGGTGTGAACTCTTGAAGTAGTTTAGCTACTTCCTTAAGTCGTACTGAGTAAGCACTAGGCGGATGGAGTGGAGTTAGTCCGGAGGCTTGGACTAAAGATGGAGACTAATAGTGAGCTTAAGGTGAAGCCTTATTAAGTTTGAGGATGAGGGGTACTCAAGTTGATTTTCATAACGGAGTTACAGGACATTGTGGTTCTAACTTATATACTTGGTAAACTAATTGTTATGTCCTTAGTAACATAGAAATAATAAGAACTCCAGAAGGGGAACTGGAGTTCAGAGAAGGATAAAAGGAATAAAAAATTTCTATGTATGGTGACAAGTAAACAAAGGTAAGGAACAGGAAGGAGTCTGGAGAAATGGAGATGAAGAAGAATAGAGTATAACAAGGAAAGGAACAATAATGTATGTGAGAGGATAAGATAAGATAAAGGGGCAGAAAAGTCCAGAGCAGAGTTCATCGGAATCCTTCGGAGTTGCATGGATATGACAGTATCTCCCCCTTAGCATTGAATCCTTGAGATGCCTCTGGAAAAAAAGGGAGAACCGAAGTGGAGTTTGAAGTGGGAGTCAGGTGGTATAAAAGCAACCCCTGGACCAGGAGACAACTCCACAAAAATGTTATCCTTGCAGGATCTTGCTGCCTGCATCAAGGAGATGGAATGGGAATTCGCCAAGTTGAGGGTGAAGGAAGAGGAGGAGGAACAGAGGAAAGTGGAGGAAGAGTGGAGAAGGTTGGAGGAGGAGGAAAGGAGGAGGAAGGTGGAAGCAGAAGCAAGGAGAAAGTGAGAGGAGAGGGAAAAGGTGGAGGAAGAGAAGACGAAAAAAGTGGAGGAAGAGAATAGAAGCAGGCCATGGCAGTCCGGAGCTGGCCCAGGACCCACGAGCATGGGGAAGGGAAAGAGAAAAAAAGATGGGTAAGTAAAACAGCTGCATCCAAGTGGACCCAGAGATGACAAAGAAACAGGGCCATCCAGTGCAAGGTGTGCATGGAGTGCCAGGAGAATTGTGTGTGGCCTGCAACTGGAAAGACAAGGAGCTGCATGGCATGCCAGAAAAGGAAGGCATGGTGCAAGGTAGAAGGAGAAGACGAAAAAGAAGGAAAAGGAGGAGTCTGGATCAGAGTACCATGGAGTAGAGCCCACGGCAAAGAACAGCACCAAACTGTTGACGAGGGTGGAGGAGTTACTCATCAAGCAGCTCCAGGCAATGAAGGAAAACATGGCAATGTTGGAGTGGGTCGCAGTAGCGTGTGATGGGGCTTGGGATACTGTGGAGGACATCCGCAGAGAGGCTTCCCAATGGGCAGATCATCTGAGGAATGTGGAGTTCCTCAGAGATCTATGAACTCCAGGAGTTCACTCCGGGATCCGAGGACTTCAAGCCAGAGGAGGTGGAAATGGAATGGGAGGAGGGAGAGTATTTGGGAGAGGGGGGCAAAACGGTGATATGCATCCTGCATGTCTGAGGTCCAATTCACACATTTTACCTATTTTTATTAGTTAGTTTTTGTTATGTACTTATTGTAGCACAATAAGTACAAATAAAAAGGATTGGATTCCCCCTTTTCCCCCATCACAGAAGAGCTCGGAGCCTCCCTTGGATCAGCCCTCACACCCCACACTTAGAGAACCTCTCTGTGTATCATTTTGGAGCCCACTGTGAGGGATTCAAAAGGTTTCAGTGAATTTCCAGCTACTTTTGCTACTTTTTCTCAGTGGCTCAGCCTCTTGCGCCAGCTTTTGGCAGCATTCTCAGCTATTTTCCACCTCTCAGCTATTGCCCAGGTCCTCCCTGATGTCTTCCAGTCCTCAGTTTTATTGCCTAGTACCAGTCGCACCTCCAGGGCTGCAAATCTCGACACCTTTGTTACTTTGTCACACTGTCACACCAATGTCACATGTGCCATATGCCCCCCCCACCATTCTACCATTTTATTTCACTAATCCATCCCCTTCACACTCGTTTTACAACCCCAACACATACAGAAACCCACACCCCACTGAATCCAGTTGAAAATCTGTGTCCGGAAAGCCCCAGCATGGCCCCAACGACTGCATCCAACAAGGACTGCCATTTATGTGTAACACACAAAACAGAGATGAAGTAAGCAATGAAACAGATGGAAAACAGGCAGTGTGCAATGGGTTTCGCCTGTGCACCCTCAGGTATGCCCATCATTGCCATTTCTGCGGTTTCCAAGCAGGAAAACACATCCCAACACCTCATATGCTGTTTTCGATGCATCCCAGCACTCTCGCCCCTGTTTGGCCCTGGAATGACCCCCTGTTCACATCTACGGCCTCGCTGTCACCCCCAGATCCAAACCTGGGCCTCTCCCCATTGTTTTATCCTGTGCAGTTCCCAGAAAACCATGTCAACGCTCAACACACCCCGTTCTTGACCAATCCCATCGGGTTTACCCCTGTTTCACATCCAAATCGCCTGCTGTTTGTGTCCACGCACTCTCCATCGTCCCCACCAATGAACCATGACACGCCCCCACCATTGGAATGTGGGCCATCACCAAAAAGACGTGTCCACGTGCACATCAATGCGTCTCCCCCTGTTTTAGATCTGAATGACCCCCCCTTCTTGTCTACGCCCTCAACATCATCCCCAGAAGTGACCCGCGACACTGCCCCACTGTCTACACCCATGCCATCACCAGAAAGCTGTGCCAAGGCCCAGAAAAACCTGTTCTTGATGCATCTCAGTGCATTCGCCCCTGTTTCCATCTTGTTTCACCAGCCATTCGCATCTATGGACTCGCGGTCATCCCCAGAGGCAAGTCTGGTCCTCTACCCATCGTCTGAACATGCACCATCCCCAGGAAAATGTGTCTGTGACCACCCAATGCCATCTTCAATATGTTCTGATGCATCCCCCCTCGTTTCGCACCCGTTTTGACTCCTGTCTTCATGTCCTCACTTGCTGTCATCTCCAGATGTGAACTGTCGCACATCCCCACCGTTCGAGTCCACGTAGTCCCCCAAAACACCGTTTTCAAGGCATCTTGATATGTCTCCCCCCGTTTCAGACCCAAATGACCCCCCGTTCATGCCCACGCACTCGCCGTCATCCCCAGATGCAAGCCACAATGTGCACCCGTCGTATGAACGTGCACAATCTCCAGGAAAACGTGTCCACAACTGCCAACCGCCATCTTCAACACGTTCTGACACGTCTCCCCTCGTTTCACACCCAAAGCACCCCCCATTTGCACCTACACACACGCCGTCATCCCTAGAGGCAAACCATCATGCTCCCCTACCATCTGCATCCCCCACAGCCTCAGGACAATGCGCCCATGCACCCCAACGCGTCAAAAACATGCATATCAACACATTGCCCCTGTTAATCCCTTGATTTTGCCCCCTGTCTTTGTGTACGCCCTCGCCGCCATTCCCAGAGGCCAGCCATCACATGCCCTCTCCATCTGAACCCGTGCCATCCCCAGAAATCTGCACCAACGCCAAAAAGACATCTTTTTCGACAGATTCCAACATTTCTGCCCCTGTTTCACCCTCATTTTGCTCACCATCACCTTCTATGGCCTCTCCGTCATCCCCAGATGCAGACCCATCCCCAGCATATGAGCCCAAGCCATCCCCGAAAAACCACGCCAGCGCCCAGTATACATCGTTTTTGCCCAGTTTGACCATATTAGCCCCTGTTTTGCCCCCATTTTGCCCACCGTCAGCATCTACAGACTCACCGTCATCCCTGGATGCAATCCACAAGATACACCCACCATCTGCACCCACACCGTCCCCAGAAAAATGCATCCGCGCATGACCAACACTGTTTTCGAAGCATACCAGCACATCTGCCCTTGTTTCGCCCCATTTTGTCTGCCGTCCATGCCCACGCACTCTCCGTTGTCCCCACCAGCAAGCTGTGACATGCCCCCATGGCCAGAACCCACATCATCCACCAAATCACCATCACTGTCACCTCCATCGTCCACCAGCCGATTTCCAGTCATGCCCCTGCCCATTTCATGCCCATTTTGCCCCGCGTTCACATATGCACCCCCACATCAGTCCCCAAGAAAGGATGCGTCACCAGCGTCCATGCCTCTGTCATCCCCTATAACGCCACCATTGTCACCTCGTTCACCCACACATGTGTTCTCCACCTCATCTGCCCACATTTCCCCTCCATTTTGCCTACCATCCTCACCTACCCCCATTCTATCATCCCTGACAGCTAGTCCTCACATACACCCCATCTTTTCATGACCCTGTATGGCCTCCTGCATCCCCATTCAAGTCAAGACACCTCAAGCACTGCCCTTCCCATTGTCACCACCATCCTCATCTGAAGCTATGCCCCCTCCCCTTTCAACATCTATGTACAAGATTCAGTCCACACTCTCATGTCCACCACAGCCACCTTGGTTCTCTCAAGAATACTCAGAACTTCAAAAAATTCAAATCGATTTTATCAACTTTCGAGCAAGTCATTTTCTGTTGGAAAAGCGAGTGAAGAGTTTAGAGAAACAGTTTGGTTATTTGGAAAATTGGATTTCAGGTTTGGACAATCATGTTGCTGGTTTAAAGTAGAGTTCTCCTTCCTTTTGATTTTCTTTTGATTTTCTTCTTTATATTTTCTGATTCCATTTGATCTTTTGGTTTGATTTCACTTTTTCTTTTTCTTTTTCTTCATTCATCCCCCCCCCCCTTCTCCTGACTAGGACAGTCAGATTTTCAGTGACCAGGAGGATGATATGCATCCTGCATGTCTGAGGTCCGATTCACACATTTTACCAATTTTTATTAGTTAGTTTTTGTTATGTACTTATTGTAGCACAACGAGTACAAATAAAAAGGATTGGATTCCCCCTTTTCCCCATCACAGAAGAGCTCAGAGCCTCCCTTGGATCAGCCCTTGCACCCCACACTTAGAGAACCTCTCTGTGTATCAATGGTCCAAAATTAACTTCGCAAAAACAAATTGTAAATAGATTAGAAGTGAATAAAACAGGCCAGGTTTAGAAGGATATGTGGAGTGAAAGTCCGAAACAATTTTGGAGGTATGTCCAAGTTCAGAGGCCAGAATCCAAGAGGTTTCTTCATTGGTTCCCTCGTAACCTTCCTAATGTACAAGGTATAGCAACTTGACATCAGCAAAACCGCATTATGTTTACCTGGCTATACCTTGCCAGGCAAGGCTGACAAATGTCACATAGATGACCTACTTATCGAGCCACCTTACATTAGAATCCCCCCACCAGATAAAATGGTAAGCTTCTACCAACATTGTCATTCCAGACCATGTTGGTCACCAGTGACCAAGTTGGCTGACCTTGCCGTGGCTTCACAGGTTGGTGATGCCATACAAGGTACACCGAGCGAGGCCTACCGGGCAATCCCTGACCCAGCATTCTGATCTTACAAGGTCAGGGATGGCATGGTTGGGGTAGGCATGGTTTTCAGGGCTATGTATTGTATTGCCTTGCATTTCATATACCCTTGTACCATAACTGACATTAGATTGCAACGAGAGAATGTCATACAGGACAAAAACGAGAAAACAATGCACACAAGTCACCCCAGGAATCAAGTCTGAATCCAAATACAAATCTGAATCCAAGTCCAAGTCCAAGTCCAAATCCAAATCTGAATCCGAGTCTGAGTCTGAGTCCAAATCTGAATCCGAGCGCATGAGTTGTGATTACCTGTGGTTGAGGATTCAGTGCATGGCAAAAGAATGTAAATGAGAGTGCACCATGACCTACTTCTTCTTTCCAGCTGTCTTCTTCATGGATTTCCTCTTCTGGTTCAGGTGGAATTATATCAGGAGGTTGATGGTGTATAGAGGTTGTTGGGTGAGAAGGAGGTTCCAAAGGGCCATTGTAGTAGATGTCATTGTCATCTTCATTGTTGTTGTTGTTTTTGTTTTTGTTGTTGTTTTTGTTGTCATTGTCATTTTTGTTGTCATTGTCATTTTCATCTGTGAGGGAAGATCCCATGGCGTTTTCCAGCTGTACTTCAAATGACAAGAGAACATCAAAAGGGACAATTTAATGTATATCAGAGTTCTCGCGCTGTTGTTCTTGGCGAGTGAATGCTGTCCCTAGAGGTGTGCATCACATTCCCAGTCGGGGGTACCCTATGCCAACTTGAATATCATGATGATTGATATGAGCTTCTTGATGCAGGAACCCTACACCAAAACCAAGACATTCATTGCGGGGTTCCTCTTGATGTGAGAATCCTACGCCAACAAAGTCAGTCAGAAATAAAGATGCATATATGCACTCAAATCACTCACGAATCACGATCTTGGTAGTTTCTGAGCTTCTCTGGGTATGAAGTGCATCTTGACATACGAGTGAACCTTGGGCATTGGTACAGCTTATTGTAATAATGAAATAGTATAATGGCAAGGTTACCTATGCAGTGCAATTGGGTGCAACTGTTCTGGACACTAAAGAGCCATTTGTGGGTGCTGTAATGTCAGTATGCAACCTCAGTTTTTGGTTTGATGCCGAAACCTCTGAAGGGTGATGGTGATGATGATAGCAGAGGGAAAGAAACGGCCTCGGGTGGAAGTGATGCGATGAGTTGATGATTTATCAACCAGGCCAAACAAGGCCAAAAGGCTGGACTTCATGATTTTGACACAAATACTAGAGGCCAGATTGCAACAATGGCAATGGTGATGATGGTGATAACTACAAGGGTGGCAACAACGCAGATGATGATGATATGAAATGCTGGAGAAGTGGCACCTCTGGCCCAGGTAGGTTCCCCTTCCACTCGTGCACATCAAAATAACATGCACTTTGTGCCTCCAAGGTGAACAACCAGGACAGCTACCATGACCATAAAGACTATGACGTGCGAGGACAATGTTCAAAAATGACAGCAGGATTCTAGGATGATGGGGAAAGATCAACAAGGGGAGACAAGGATGGGCCATCCATGTACTCTTGCTACTCCCTACACACCTTGCAAACATGCACGGACCGTGTCAATCGATGTGCACAGTGTTCGCAATGTGTTTGGGATTGATGAGCATGCACCAGCTGAGGAACCAATTGGACTTGGACATTACCGAAGAAAATGATGAAGCAAACTTATAGACCACAGCGATTTCGATGAAGAACTGGACTCCGGGTATAGATACACTAGAGATGGGAGGGAGAATGTGGAAATGGTTGAAGATGAGGATGAGTATTTGGGACCAAAGGATGGCGAGGGAGCCTGATGAGTGGGAGGTCAAAGGGTATGCATCATGTATCCCTCGAAGTGTATTGTTGCTACGAACTTGTGTATACATGGGAAACTTCTACCAACTTGTTGCTCACATTTTAAACTTCCTCCCAGCTTCATGATGCCTTCCATGAACGCTGCCGAGATGGTCAACCGCTTGCAAACATGTGCCAAGGATGGCCAGGTCCTTACCTTGAGCTGACTATGTTACAGCCCACTTACAAGATCCCCACCAACTTCACCCGTCCTTTCCAACTCCCACCTAGATCATCATAGAATACCTAGTTGTCACCAGGATGTTCGCCAGCATCCCCAGTCATGGAAGGTGTGACCAAGAGGGCCGGAGCTCACCAGTCTGACCTGGCAAGGCCTAGAAAATGCACTTTTGCTGATGACTTGCAGGCATGATGATGGTTATCAAATTTTGAGTCAAGGATCTCAGAGATCTCGAACTCCAGTTCTCTGTCAACAATGACTGGAGGGGGTGAAGGTTGGACATGATTTGGGATGGTATTCAGAGTGGCAGGTTTGAGCTGAGAGACATGGTAGATGGGGTGAACAGAGCAGAGAGTCTCCAGGAGATGAAGAGTATAGGAGTGGGTTCCAGCCTTAGTGATGATCTTGAAAGGGCCTAAGTTCTTCTTGGAGAGCTTCTTCAAAGGTCTAGTAGTCTGGAAATGCTCAGCTTTAACATGGATGAATTCTGATACCTTAAAATCAGGTGCCAGAGCGCACTTCAAGTCCACATAATGCTGGTAACGTCACTGGTCCTCAGAGATGGTTTGACACAGTTGCTGGTGCAAATCATCGAGGTCCACAGCAAACTTTCACATGCAAGCAGAGGAGAGATCATGCTCTGGATGAACAGAAAGGTTCGGGTGATAACCCTTATTAGCAAAGAAAGGTGAAATTCTGGTGGTAGCATTTGAAGTGTTGTTGTAGGCAAACTCCATGAGAGGAAGGAGTGAGGACCAGTTATCTTTCTGGTAATTGCAATAAATGCAGAGGTATTGCTCGAGAGTTTGATTAACACATTCGGTTTGGCTGTCTCCTTCAGGGTGATAACCAGAGGTAAAATGGAGTCTCATATTGAGAGCTTTTCCAAGAGACCAGAAGAAATGGGAGATGAACTCCATGCCTCTGTCAGAAGTGACGTGACTAGGAACTCCATGCTTAGAGAAAACATGAATAAGAAAAAGATGGGCAAGCTGAGGAGAGGTAATCATATCATGGGTTGGAATGAAGATCCCTTGCTTAGTTAGATGGTCTACTACAACCAAAATGGCTGTAAATCCTTTGGAGTCCAGAAGTTGTTCAATGAAGTCCATGGAGATTGAGTTCCAGTTGTTTAAGCAATCTGTAAGGATGAATTTCAAGGGGTTTTTGATCTTGTGCAGGTTGTACAGGATTTGCAGTAGTCGAGTATGAAGGTTCGGAGTCTGGGCCAGGTGTATTCCTGCCGGATAATTTTGAGAGTCTTGTTCTGTCTGAAATGTCCTGCAGTAGGATGATTGTGTTTGGAGCATAAGATTCGGAGTCTTAGGTCGTTGACATTGGGGATGTAGATATGATTATTGAGGTGTAAAAGGCTTAAATTGTCGATAGACCAGCCAGGATCTGGGTTGGAGGTGATATGGGAAATATGTCTGGAGGCAACAGGATCAACCTGAAGCCTGGAGATGATATCAGAGTGGAGGGATTCAACATCCATGGTGAATCCAGCACCAAGGACGATGTCTTTGAGGGAAGTAGCTCTGAGGGACAAAGCCAATTGTTCTGGCCGGAAAACAGGGCAGACATTGTGCAGATTGGCTGTGATGTAGTCGCTATCTCCCCCTTTTGCGTAAACGTCACAGCATTGAGTAAGGGTATCAGGCTTAGTCCCGAGCTTGCCTGGTTTGAAACAGATAACAAAATTAAAGTGGGAACGGAACCCCAACCAATGAGCTTGATGGCAAGTAAGTAACCAGATGGGGGAAAAGTACTCCAAGTTCTTGTGATCAGTGATAACATCAATCAGAGTAGCAGTACCTTCCAAGTAATGCCACCAAGAAGGCTGTTTGAAGGCTGAGATGATCTGTCTACTACATCCAAGAAGGCTACTAACTTTGACGAACCATGGGAACTTTATCACGTGACTGTCCAGGCACAACTACTACATCGTCAAGGTAAACAATGATGGAAACGTCAAGGAGGTCAGAAAAAATGTCATTAATGAAGTGTTGAAAGGCTGCCGGGGCACTAGTGAGACCTTCCGGAATAACCAACCATTCAAACGAGCCATAGCAAGTATGAAAGGCTGTCTTCCATTCATCACCTTCGGTAATCTGGACTAAATGGTAGGTGTGTTTAAGGTCAATTTTAGTGTAAATGTGTGCAGTCTGGGGAGCATCAAGAAGGTCTGCTGTGAGGGGAATAGGATAGCTGTCTTTCTTCATGATACGATTGAGTCCTCGGAAATCCACACAAAGTCGGAGGCTACCATTTTTCTTCCAAGAGAAAAGAATAGGAGCTCCACAGGGAGAACAGGAGGAGTGGATGAAACCAGCTCAGAGATTCTTATCAAGGAATTCCCGAAGGGCCTTGAGCTCCAAGGGTGAAATAGAATAGATAGGGCCAAAAGGAGGTTGTGCACTGTCCTCCAAATTAATTTTGAGGCCATAAGGATGGTGTCTGGGGAGGTTCCAAGCCTTTTCCTTGTTAAAGACACTGGCGAATTTGTGATACCCTTCAGGGTGGTTGTGAAGGTCCACAGAGGGATCAGAGGGTTCTGGAGGACCATAGCTTGCAGAGCGTCCAGTGGCATTGGGTAATCAGACTTCCATGCGGAAGACCTGAGTTCCCAGGACTTTGCAACCAGGTAGAAAAGCTTGAGCGCTGACGAAGGAAATGTCAGGCTTCGAAGCTGAAGGTGAGGGAGGATTGGGTGGAGTAGGTGGAGTAGGCGGAGGGGATGGAGGCCATACTGGAGGGTCCAGAGTTGACAATGGAGGCGCAGAATCGGAAGAACAGAATTTGACACTATGCTCATTGTATTTGGTGAGCCAGCTATATCCAAGAACTGCTGAGACAGACAGATCCAACAGAGTGACCAAAAATTCTAAGATTAGAATTTCACCAGTAGGGAAACAGACAGAAATAGATACAGATTTGTTGATGATTCCACCAGAGGAACCATCAAACAAGCAGAGACATTTTGGAGCAGTGGGGAAACCAGGGAGATTGTGAAGGGAGCAAAATTCTGGATCAATGAAACAATGTGTCGATCTACAATCAACAAGGGTAACAATAAGAATGATAAAGAGAAATCATTAAGGAATCATTAGAGAGAGCAGACGCATTGAGTTTTACTTCTGGTAGTGCACAGTCAGGTTCAACACAGCCTACATCCTGTGTCAGAGTATGCAGACTGCTCTATTTTTCCAACTCCTTCAGAGAATCAGAACTAGAGATGGGAGGTGCCAAGGAAGTCAAGGCAGCATGAGCAGCAATGCAAGAGGATGTATACTTGGCAATAAGCATATGAAAAACAGAAGTAAAACTATGTCATAGGGGATGACAATGAATGACAAACATGTGATAGCAGAATGAGAGAGACATAGTGACAGGTGACTCGGAGATCTACAACAATGGTAAGTTATTATAAATCTACCGACTTCCTTAAATATGCAGATGCTCCTAGGCTGCCCTCATCAATGTATACCATATGCACCAAGAATTGCAGAAGCAATAGAAAACGCCACAGCGAGCGACCATCCTCCATATATCGAAACGGCTGCACTCGTGCCGGAGCCAGAGCCAGAGCCACTACCCCCGTTAGAGCCACCGCCCTCGGCCGCCTTTATGGAGGCATTGCGCTTCTCCGAGAGTGATGTGAATTCACTGGCAGCTTGCTGGGCGTCAGTGGTCTATAAAAGAAGACAGATATCAGGCTACAAGTTTTCGGAAGTAATGCAATAGTTTGCTCACACTAAGTAGCTGGATGAACGGTGCAGTCGTCTCGTTGGCTATAAATGATCCGAAGTTGTACAAGGAGTACACGTTACGGAGGAAGGTATCGCCGAGCAAGAAATCCTCTAAGCAAGACATGAGTTAGGCCCGAAAAAATAACGCTGCTCAAATGCTCACGGTCGAGACTCGAGCCCGAGGCTGTGAATCCAGATGTACAAACAATGCTCCCATTACCGTCTGGCAAAGCAATTATTGTATCGATTGGATGCACCGGGTATGCAATACCGCTGGAGGTTCAATGTATGAGCTGGCGAAGAACTCCATCGAGAAAGCCCATACCCGAACACAAAACTCAAGGCAATGTTTGTATCGCAAGGCACTGTATATACGCTACCACTAAATGTGGCACCAGGAACTTTGCTGAAAATCGCATCGAGGTAGAATTGGGGAATGTCACCTAAGCAATAGAAAGTAAGATAATGTCCAATCATAAGCGCCAAACCTTGGCGCATACCTAAACTGGAACCAGAGTCCAGATTTGCCAAGGTCTGAGTAGGTTCAGAGACGTTGTTGGGACTGGATGTGCCGGAATGAGAGGTGGAGTCGCGTATATTAGAACGACGGCTCACAAATGAGTTTGACCCGAAACGTTGTTGCCATTGACGATAATACCGTCCATCGTGACAATCCATCTAATGGTACTGACGACTGACAGATGTGGAGATTGTGTGATATTAGACAATTCTGGCACAACCTCGCCTGGATAAATAAGAATAATTTTTAATTTTTTCGACAAGATTACAGTCATGGATCGTTATGACCGACCGATGCTGAATACACCTCCTGAACTGTGTCCAGGATCGAATGCACGAGACAGTTCCATTGTGATGAAGTGTCCCAGGGTAGCGTTGGATGCAAATACCTGATTTCGGGTCGAGTCCATGTATCATCAAAACGAATAAAAGAGTGCTCACATTCTCTAGAACCGTACCGCCAGCGAATGAGGTATCTTTTAGTAGTGTTTCGATCGTAGAAAGTGCACCACTAACATGGCGTTAGTGTAGAGCAATGGTTCATTGGTGTGACGAAGATACGCACGGTCCAAGACCAAGAAGACCAGTGTCGTTGCTCGTGGTCGCGTTAGTGCCCGGTGCAGAAACTAATGTTCGATCGGTTCATCACGTCAAATCTCATGACAGAGAAAGAGCACTTACTGAAAGCTTGCTGTACGACGAATTCACCAAATGTAAGATTTCCTATGAGGACGGGTCCTGCTGCTACCGTGTTGTCTCTACAAGAAGTACGTGTCACTCGTCGTCGAACAGTATGATTTAAACGCCCACTCACCCATACGAGAGGCTTCCATTTGTACCAGTGCTAATAAAGCTTGACGTGTCGACGCCAGTGGTGTCCAACCATAGATCAGAACTTCCGGTGTCAAGTTGAACCTAGATGATATATAAGGAAAATTGACAAAACCATGAATCCAACAGTGAGGACTCGGACTTGCCTCGTACGTTTTCCCGCCCACGGTGAGGTTGCCAACATATATATCGTTCGAAGCCTTACCACTGTAGACATTCTGGAATGTGAAGGGGTCGGAGCTGTTCACTTCGTACTGTGACGGAGAATGAACAACTCGAAACGGCAATATCAACGCAGATGTCGGCGCCGAGAGCAGGAACGACAATAAAGCTGATGTCCACATGACGGAGGGGGTCTTTGGACGAGAGAAAATTGAAGACCATCTCGGCGAGGTTTTTATACCCAAACTACCTCCGTTGAAAATCCAATATTACCACAGCAACCCGATGCGTGCCTCGATGACCTTCCCCTATCACAAATGAGCTAACGTGATAATCAGATCTTCTGGGACATTCCTTCACGAGTCAAGACCGTCGCGGCGAACACTGAAATTCGACATCATGGGCCAAGGCCACAGTGCTAAATCATACACTGGGTAGATGATGCTGGCCGGAAGGATTGCAAGGCGGAATAAGAAACCTGTGTCATTTGAAATTTGAAATTCCTGGTCACGGATCCACATGGACACCATCATCATATATGGCTATGTTCTGGGAATGTATCACGGGCACAGAAGTCGACAGAGCCGCCGAGCAGGGACTTGTCGGTTCCTGGCTCAGATTCTCAGACCTCGCCACACTACTGTTGACGGTATTCGTACAATGTTGTTGTTTTTGTTCTAAGAACGGACTTCGGATGCATATGCGTTCAAGTTCTTCTCGAATGATCAAATCCACGGGATAAACATATAAATTGCACTCCTGAACCTTAATAACGGCAGGATACTCCGGAAATTTTTTCATACCCCGACAGCCTAAAACGCGTTTATGTTATATGCTGTGGATATTGGTCCATTGTGAAAATGAGCGACGGCCCATTTAACGAGAATGTTAGAGTCATAAGATAGAGCAATACATTTTGGAACCACCTAACTATCATCGTGGTGCAGGTCAATGGCGGACGGTGGAATCTCAACGGTGGCAGCAGCGGTAGTATCGACCTCGAGGTCCACACCCCCGCCATTAGCATAGTCATCCTCAGGATCCCTTTCTACTCCATTACCGGCGGACGGTGTACCATCAAATAGGTCATCACTCAGGAGGGTGTCATCCCCATTCTCAGCCTCGGGTTCAAGCCCTGGCACTAAGCTTAGAACCATGTAGGCAAGTTAGCGGAGAGAGTTACCGTTGTAGGATCTGCCTTCCGTTACATCATTGCTTGCCTCTCCTACCCCGATAGTCTCCACGGCGTCGCCTTTAGAATCAAGAATGGAGATGTAAAATTGTCCTGCCAATATTGCAGACTCGAGTGCAGACGCACCTAAGACACCGGGATCGTCACTCATTCTATCATCTGATTCGACAGCCATTTGGTTTTCCTCGCCTCCTATCGCCTCCTCAACAGGAGAGTCATTTTCTGAAACCAATTTTTTAAGCGTTCAGTATCGACCATTGTGATGAAGCCATAGGACTCACCCGTTTCTGAACCATCGCGCGGCTGTGGTTCTGATTCGTCTGTACCTCTCGCCTGATCTTCGGCGATACCATCGGACTCACCCTTTTCTGATCCATTGCGGAGTTGTGACGTTGATTCGGCTGCACCCCTCGGCTGTTCTTCTTCTTCTTGCCCTGCACCAGTATCTATCTCCCCGTCAGCGTCCTCGCCATCTCCGTCGCCATCGCCATCGCCATCGCCATCGCCGTCTCCCACCTCCAACTCTTCAGGACTCTCCTGCCTCTTTCGCTTCCGAGATTTTCTGCTTTGCAATACCACGCCATCAAATGTTGGTCCGTGTGCTGTAGCAGGAGCAACATATTTTTTCACAGGACTTTTCCGTTTGGGCTTGACTGGGCTCGTACTATAAGAAGTAGTCTTGACCCCTCTGTTTCTCGTGACCATCTTTCCAGGACTTGGATCGGACCTCCTTGTCCTCTTGGGGCGATGTGTGGAGTCATGGTTATCGGCTGTGCTGCGGGTTGACGCTGCAGCGGTTCGAAGCACTTTATCTTCCACCAATGCAGCATCCACTGTCACATAAAGGTTAGTTTCCTCCCAGAAGCGCTCTGGCAAGCGCTGGCGAAACGTACCTCCCTTCTCGTGCGCCAGTGCGAAGAGTTGGATCATGTCATCCCGTTTATGAGAAGCGTATAGACCAATGTCTTTACAAATGGCCCGCAAATTTTCAGCTTTCACCAAGTCCCAAGGAAACGTCGACATCGTGGGGATTGGCGAAGTTTTCCTTTTTCAGGCCTGAATTTGTCCGTATGTTTTGCCCGGTCACATGATCACGGTATGCCTCGCGAATTGAATGATAAATATTATTATTCATCGGAATTTATTTATTTTATTGCTCTACCTCCTGATCACTCGTACTCCTCTCAATTCGCCGACGAAGTTTATAATGTCCAACATCTCCATCATGGACGTCGACGTCCTCTAGTTCCGAAGCATCGAGCGCTTCAGCGAGCGTATTGGAAAGATCGATCTCCTCGGTGAGGGAACAACGCAGACATTTGTTATTGAGGTGGATGATTGGGTCTGAGAAAACCAGATAAGCTGGGGATACTACTAGTACATGATGGGGAAACGTTGGCCGGAATGTATTGTAAGTGGGATTGGCGGATATGCTCAGAACCAAATTGTTGAGGAAACTTTTGCAGTGCCCGACGTGGTTGAGCCTTCGGTTTTTTCTCAGTAACGCTGCGATTCACCCGGATTTCAAGTTGCGTGGCAAAGGGTTGGGGGGTAGCGATGGTGGTTCACGCAAAATATATCCAAAGCTAGGTATGGGTTAGGTTGGGTTTTGAGGGAACCTTGACATGTACAGCAAATTCTTGCCCTGCGTGGATCTGGAAGAACCTTTGCGAATATTTGTGGAGGTCTTTACAACTTGACCTTTACAATTGACCTTCAAGTTTGTGCCTGAACCTGAACGTGGGCGTAACGCCGAAGCAGTGCTCAAGCCCGCGCTTGCCCTGACACCTCAGGAGTTCCAACATTTAGTTGGGGTCTAAAGTGGTTTCTAAAGTGAGCGGAAAAATATAATTTTTAGATTTACATTTAGGCCTAGCCTAAATATTGAATTTAAGTCACAAATAAATGTACATCTAAAGTATTTATTTAGTTTCATCTTTAGACTAGTTTTACAATTAAAATGATGACCTGTTCTAAATTGTGGAAGGAAAACAGAATTTCGCTACAAGTTTACTCAAATTTGCTAGTCTAAATTTAGGTATCATCCAAAGGCAGGCCAAAATTTAAACTTTCAGTGTGACTAAAATAATGGATTTAATAGTTATCAAAAAAAATAATTTCGGCGGTTATCAACATTCCAAATTTCAATCAGAACTAAAGCTATTGCCCACGCAATCGCCCACCCGTCGTCCACCCAACGCCCACCCATCGCCCACCCGTCGCCCACCTCCCAATCATGACCTGAACCCAGCTCCGACGTCGACAAAACCAATCAATTTTTTGTTTTCGACCTCACACCCACCGTGACGCCATCTTGCCATCTCTCCCGCTCCCGCTCATCCCATCCCCGGCATCTCCCCTGCCCAAGTATGACGATCTCCCACACCCCACGCCATCTCCCTCGCCCTCGCCGCCATTTCCCGATTTCCTGCCAAGCCGTCGCCCACACCTCCGCCCTCCCCATCATCTCCCTCGTCCACACCCACGCCATCTCCCATCTCCCTCGTCGTCGTCGCCATCTCTCCTCACACTCGCCATCTCCCACACCCTTGTCGCCCACGCCGCACCCTCGTCGCACACGCGACGCTCATCGCCACGCCGTCGCCACGCTCTCATCGCCCACGCTCTCATCGCCACGCTCTCATCGCCCACGCTCTCATCGCCACACTCTCGTCGCCCACGCTCTCGTCGCCCACATCTAACCCATCCAAAATTGGATCCCCCATGGCCATGCCCGCGCCATCTCCCTCGTCCACACCCACGCCATCTCCCCACCATCCCATCCCATCACCACGCAATCTCCCACACCCTCTCGTCGCCCTCCCATCGTGCCCCCGCCATCTCCCTCACCCATGTCCACGCCATCTCCCTCACCCTCATCGCCAACGCCATCTCCCGCCAAGCCACCTCCGCCATCACCTCCCTCGCCCACACCCCACGCCATCTCCCACACCCTCGTCATCCACACCCTCGTCGCCCACGCCACACCCTTGTCGCCCACGCCCACGCCATCTCCTCACCCTCCCACTCCCTCGTCCCCCACGCCATCTCCTCCCATCCCATCGTGCCATGCCCACGCCATCTCCCACACCTCATCACCTACACCCTCGTCGCCCTCCCATCCTATCGTGCCCCCGCCATCTCCCACACCCTCATCACCCACGCTCGTCACCCTCCCATCCTATCGTGCCCCCGCCATCTCCCCGCTCTCATTCTGTCGTGCCCCCGTACACCCTTGTCGCCCCCGCCATCTCCCCCACCTGCCTCTCCCCCTACCTCTGTCATCACCTCACGAACCCCACCACCATGTCAATTGACGTTGGAGCTGGGCTCGTGAGGTAAGATTGGGAGATGGGTGGGCAATGGGTGGGCGACGGGCGGGCGACGAGCGGGCAATGGCGCGGGCAATAGCTTTAGATCTAACAACAACTTTGAATTTAAATAGCTACCGAAAATCTTACATTTTGATAATTATTAAATTTATTATTTTAACGCTACCGAAAGTTTTAATTTTGGCCTGCCTTTAGGTGATGCCTAAATTTGGACTAGAAATTTGAGTAAACTTGGAACTAAATTATACTTTCCCCTTACAATATAGATCTGATAATTATTTTGATTGCAAGAATAACCTAAAGATGAAAATAAATAAATAATTTAGATATACATTTATTTGTGACTTAAATTCAATATTTAGGCTAGGCCTAAATGTAAATCTAAAGATTATATTTTGGTGCTAACTTTAGAAATCACTTTAGATCCCGACTAAATGTGGAAAGTCCTGATGTGTGATTATGATGTCAACGATCCCTTTCCTCATAACAACGAGGCTGCTCACTACCCACGACTATTCACACATTCTTCTGTCGCTGACAGTCCATCGTGCTGCGGCACACACGGAACCCCAGACTCATCACTGGTACTGGCGTTCAGCGTTACAAGCTCTCTAGTATGGAGCATCAAGAGCTCTTACCAGACGGCGAGATTCCATTTTACTTCCCTCAATTCCTATGGAAGTTCTGGCTCACCAATTTGTACAGTTTTTCTACTTTTTTTTTTTTGACGTTATTATATCTCAAAGTCGTCTTCAGTGGCCATGAGCGCAGTCCTCTTCACGCGTCCCGACTGAATGTGTACGAAGTCTTCAACAACGAGCTATCTGAACTCCACCATCCACCCAAGCACACGAGGCCCGTTTTCCGGGATTTCGACACTGGAATCCTAGATGCAGGTTGCCTCTCCGCAATATCAGCTGCCGAGGAGGCCTTCTCTCGTCTGGAATGCGAAGCGGAGCTGGCCCTCGTCGATTTAGTCCACAGAAGTTCAATCTTCGGTGACTGTTCGAAGCGGCGCATTCCAATGGAACAGCGTGCAGTGAATGTTCTCCGCAACTTCTTCATATTCTTGCGTTACCGGAACAGTGAAAGGTATCGCACGACCGTCCTGGGATTGAGAGAAACGAGTGACCAAGAGGTGTATGGCGGCGTATTCACCGCATATCGTCCATTCTTTCATCGGGTTCGAAGACGTATCATTCTGGGCGCCATTCTCGCATTCCTTCAACATCCTTCAACCACGCGACCTAATGATGCCGAGAGTTACCAAGATGTACAACAGTATTGCTGGCGTCTATGCGACTCCGAATTGTGCATCGGCATAGCTTCTGAGGATCAAGAATTCATACTAACCGACTCTTGCTTTGGATGTTTGGATGAGGGCTTCCAAGAGAATCCGTGAGTCACTTCCAGGTTTTCATCTTCTCAATCGGTGATTTGATATTCTATCCAAATGCCAGAGATTGCTGTGATCTGTTTTTCCCTATTTCGCCTACGTTATCGTTATACCTCTTGGCAGGTAATTGCAGTCATTCCTCCCGAAATTCTTCTTGATGAATGACCGAGAAGCGAAAAGATGGATTTGGAAAACCCAACCACCCATCTCAGGATGATTACGCCACGGTGTGGTTGGACTGCGGTATTGAGTCTCCATCGGACATCCACTTGCGAAATGCCATGCTTCTTCAAACTTGTCCTTGTCGACTCTATTTCTCATCTCTCCGTTCTATTTCCCTATCTATTGCATCGTACGACGAGTTCCGATGGATCCCAGAACACTTGGACTACAGCCGGTTGAAGCAGCGTTGCCGCCAGAAGTATACGCAGGAGTGTGTTACACATACCCTCGTAATCAAGGGTTCCGTGATGATTACCGGTTAGTTGCCAATTTCGTTCATTGATCCTCTGCAGCTCAAGGTTCTACCGCAGATTTGACTGACCATGTCGTCAAGCTCGGGCAATCACCAGCTGCTCTGGGCTCGTTCTCTGATGTATGGAAAGGCATCTGGACCGATCCCGTCCTCCAGGAGCCAAGATTGGTAAACACATGGACGGTCTTTGAGGAGTTTTTAACAGCTAAATGAGTTGTTATTAGGTCGCCTTGAAATGCCTTCGGCAAATAATGGTACAGAACGTCAAAGAGAAGCTTTTAAAGGTGAACGGTCCATGTCAGTAATCCATGCCATCTGGCCTAATTCATTCCTCCCAGCGGCTCAAAGATGAAGTCATTGCTTGGCATCGGCTGCGACATCCCAACATTGCACAACTCCATGGCATTATTCAGTATTCCAATACGATCGCAATGGTTTCGCCGTGGTGTGAGAATGGCACCATATGTCATTACCTCAAGGAGGTGAACCCTATGGCAGATCGGTTAAAGCTAGTATGCAAACCTTCGCAGGCCTGACCATCTTGGAATTCATCCTCATCTGCATTGTCCCTAGATCATCGACATTGCGTCAGGAGTATCCTATTTGCATAATTGCGAGCCAACCATCATCCATGGCGATTTGAAAGGGGTCGGTCTGTTTAGATAACGGGCAGCCTTCCACTGACGTCTCCGTCGATAGGGGAATATCCTGATTGATGAGCATGGGAGAGCCATTATTACAGATTTCGGGCTCTCAAGAGTTATGGGAGAGATGTCCGACTCGATAAATCCTGGGACATCCTTTTTCGCAGGGAGTACCCGGTACTTGGCTCCTGAGGTAGTTCTGGCGCTCGTAGAGGATGAAGACCGGCCGCCCCCAATTACCACATACAGTGATGTCTACGCCTTTGCGTGCGTGTGTCTGGAGGTACGGCTGTCAGTTTCATGCAAGCAGAGATGCACTCATCGTAGTGTAAGGTTGCCACTGGTCAGTTACCGTATTCACATCGGAACAACGACCACTCTGTCACAGTTGATATAATGCGCGGTGTGAAGCCATCGAGGGGTACCCCTTGCCATGTTCGATCCAAATACGCGGACTCTTTTTGGTCGATGCTCGATCGTTGTTGGAACGTTACCTTTACTTTACGCCCATCTATGTCGGTCGTGGAAACGTTTTTGGGAAGCTTGGTTGACTGCGAATCATGTTGGTGATTCGGTGTGCCAGTACTCTGTTTTCTCTACTGTTTCCAACATGTTGATCTGCTTGTTCGCATGTTGACGAGGCGGGCTGTTCCGAGCGGACGCCGTAGGTCCGAATACATTTTACCACAGCTGTCACCTCGGAAGAAATATGTTTTGTAGGAGAGTTAGCACAAGCCATCATAACATTTCTTGGATCTCATGCTTTTATGTCATGCTGATTGTTACCCAGATGTACATGTGTTGCAATTGTGTGGGACTTGTACTATGTCAACGAGTATATGAATTACTTGAATCATTTGTTGTACGAAGACGAAACTGTTTACTACCTATACCAGTGACCAATTAGTAATTTTAGATCGTCGGCGCCTCATCAGGTCGTAACCCATTATCACCTTATTTTCGAACCACGATGAACAAAAAGACAGCGCCCTACGGGACCTGGGCATCTCCCGTCACAGTGAATGCAATCGTCGAGAAGGTACGTTGAGTTGATTATTCCGAACGTGGGTTCACCCTGACCTAGACCTCTAACTCACGCAGTCAATCACGATCGATGATGTCCTTGTGGACCAGATCACTTCTACTGTCTACCACATCGAGAAGAGACCCTCTGAAGGCGGTCGCCACGTTTTGGTCAACACGAAAACTGGAGAAGATGTATTTGGTAAAGGTTGGAACGCTAGGACTGGCGTTCATGAATATGGCGGTAGCTCGGCGATTGTTCATGGTGGCGTTGCGTGTTTCTCTCACATCGGTTGCGGGAGGATGTTCCACGTCAAAGAGGGTGGTGTTCCCCAGCCTGCAACTCCAGGTACGTTGTAAGCTCCTGGATCTGTGGATCAGTTCTGATCCCATCGTCACAACCCGTAATAGACATCAAAGTCTATCGATTCTCCAATTTTGTAGTCCATCCCACTATTCCAGGTCTGATCATAGGTGTCCTGGAGGATCACACGGACGATTCACCGTCCGCCATCGTCAACAGTCTCTGTGGGTTCAAGCCAGCGACAGAGCGCTTGTATACTCTTGTATCCGGCGCTGATTTTTACGCTTCTCCCACATTCTCGCCGGATGGTACGCGCATCGCATGGCAGCAATGGTCCCACCCTGATATGCCATGGGAAGGGGCGGAGATCCACACTGCCGAGGTTCAAGATGGCGGTGACATGCTGCAATTGAGCAATTTTGTCCGTGTTGCTGGCAGGAGAAGGACCGTAAGCGTGTCCTATCCGTTCTGGGTGTCCGCCCGCACTCTTCTGTTCACCAGCGATGAATCTGGGTATCAAAATCCCTGGGTGTTCTCGCCAGGCCATCTCGCCAGGGCCGAACCGGTATTCAATGAACCCATCGCTCAAGACTTCGGAGGTCCTGCTTGGACGCTTGGTGGTTCTCCGTTTGCTCCCCTGGATAGCACTGGCAGGGTGGTCCTTTTCACTGCCACCAAAGATGGTCGCAGCGTCCTGTACGTTGTTGACTTGGAGGCTCGGACCGCACCTCAGGAGGTCGATTGCCCTTACACCGTTGTTCATAACATGCGCCAGGCGGCGCCTGGAAAGCCGGAAGTTGTATTCTTGGGAACGAAAGCCAACGAAGCCACCAGCGTGGTTCTATGCCGCATCTCGTTGTCTTCGTCGCCCGCAACGGCCACATTCACAACTTTGAAATCGAGTGTTTCAACTTCCTCTTCGGTGGCTAAATTCTCTCCCGATGTCATTCCCGCCCCTCAGTCTATGACCTTGCAAGTTCCGCCGAACAATGAGCCCCTCCATGTCGTCTTCTACCCTCCTACCAATCCGGAATATGCGGGGACGAGCTCTCAAGGGGAGAAGCCGCCTTGCGTGTTGAATGTACATGGTGGTCCGACTAGCATGACGACTCAAGGCTTAGATTGGCAAAAAGTATTGTATACGAGTCGGGGATGGGCTTGGTGGGTCCACTGAAGTTTCTTTTTCTTCTCGTTATTCTTCAACTGCATTCTTGATATGGCGGCTTATTCGAACTTCATGTCCAATGCAGGCTGGATGTGAATTATGGGGGCTCATCAGGTTATGGTCGTAAATATGTGTAAGCGTGCAATTTTTGGACCACCATTACATCACTCATCCAGTATTCCTGATTTCTAGCGACCGTCTGGTAGGAAATTGGGGCATTGTAGATGTCGAGGACTGTGTTCACGCGGCTCGCACCCTTGCCAACGAACCTTATAATCTGATTGATCCTTCTCGTGTGGTGATCCGTGGGGGCTCAGCTGGAGGATACACGGTCCTTGCAGCACTTGCTATTGCTTCGGACGTCACGGTTTTCGCCGCGGGTACGTCATCGTACGGTATTTCAGACCTAAAGAAGCTCGAGGAACACACACACAAGTTTGAATCACGATACTTGAGCAAACTCTTGGGTGGGACTGCAAGTCAGGTTCCCCATGTCTATAGAGACCGATCGCCGGTGTTCCATGCAGACAACATCGTCGCACCGTTGTTGGTAAGTCAGGCTCAGTCCTTTTGTCTGCCAGGATTATCATGGGTGAGGAACTCATTGGTTCTGCCCCAGATATTGCAAGGGGAGATCGACCGGGTCGTTCCCAAGGAGCAAGCAGATATTATCGTGAAGAACATCAATGACCGTGGTGGACAGATCGAGTATAAATTATACGAAGGCGAAGGTCATGGCTGGCGTCAAGATAAGAACATTGTCGATGCTTTCGAGAGGGAGATGAAATTTTATGAAGATGTGCTGAAGATAGGACCAGTAACCTGATTGTGTCTCTGAAGGAGTGCATATATTAGACATGAAACGTTGTATTATTAAATTGTGGAATTTGAATGACATCCGATACTGATGATGTTGGTGTACGTTACGGAGCTACTTTTCGTTCAATGTTAGTAACAATTGAAAGTTTCAAGACAACTCTAGGACACACCAACGCTGCCATCAAGCAGCCTCTCCGTCGAGTTTGATTCCCGAGTTGCTTGATTGGCTATTGCCAGCGTTGGTTTCCTCCTCGCAACACTTCTGTCAGAGTACTTTCCTTCCTCCTACCTGGTAGATTTCATACTGTCCTTGACGGACGTCTACGATGTTCCTGCAAGTCTTCCCAGACAAATATTCCAAGGACATACGATGGAAGTCGTGATCGGCGTTACACGATTGGCTGAGGCTTTCGAGGACAATCTAGGATAGCTATATCGTGACAATGTAGGGAACACTCCAAGATAAACAGTATGAGAATAGTCACCCTAAAACAAGCGGAGCGGTGAGTTACATCCATATCGTTCATATTTGTCCGCAAGGCAGTGCATGATGTGCAGGGCTCAGTAACTTGAATGATGCCTCCAGCGCCACAACCGGATTATACTGATGAACTGGGTCTACCTGCACAAAGGCTTGTAATGGCCGGTTCAACGTTATCTGAGTTTCAGCAACTCGAAGAAACAACGTTACCAAAAGTGGTCAAGATACACAAGGAAATCGAATACACCGTTTCTCCCAAGCCCAAGAAGGGTGCAATCGTTCGGTTTGTGTGGTTTGTTCCCTGCTATGTCTTCTCTGAGTGTCCGATATCACCCAAACCAAGAGCGGACTAAGTTATCTTCTCCGACATCGTGCATCATTTGCGGCGCTTTTGGAATTAATGTCTACTGTCCAGGAATGTCAGTCAATGTTATCAAGCCCGTGTACACACACCAGTCAGCGAAGAAGATTCATCAAGGATTGGAGATTCGATCTGTAGCGCAAGAACGACAAAGAGGTGGAATGGCTCGAGAACGATGACCTGTAAGCCCGTCAGCATTCCTCAGTAACAGTACTAGTGACCTTACCTCGCCTAATTTGTCGTCCGCCAGCCGTCTGCTCCACTTCGCGGCCCAATTTGTGAACGGCGAACATCAGATGGATGCCGTCACGGAAGTCGATTACCGTGAACAATGGCAGAACCATGCGGACTCAGGTCAAATCGGTGGCGACACTTTTCATGCAACATCATGCTGCAGACTGCCAAGCAACCTTTTTGGAATTCGGGGTGGATGGGGTGATTGTTCCGTGTAGAGCACGTCATTCTAACTGTCCTCATGGTATATAAGAGGTACTTTTCGTAAATCTTGAGCTCAACCCCTGAACACAAACCATGTCCACACACCCATTCTACAAGTAAGCTCTGATTTTTTTCAATGAGACGATAGATAATAACCGGGTTACATATAGGGAACCAGAGTTTGATACATTACAGCTGCATGCTGGTCAAGCACCCGATCCCACTACCAACGCCCGCGCAGTTCCAATCTATGCAACCACCAGCTTCGTCTTCAATAATTCGGCGGTCTGTTTCAATTCAATCCATCACGCTGATGTTGATTTCTTATCGAATCCTTAGCATGGAGCAGATCTCTTTGGACTCAAGTACGTAGCTGCCTTAGATACGGAGTCGAACTTGAAAGTTAAATATCTCGATCCAGAACCTTCGGGAACATCTACTCTCGCATCATGAACCCCACGGTCGTATGCATTTTCACCCCTTATTTGTGGTCAAGTGTTGAGGTCATAGTCCTGAACCTGTCCTCTCGTATTAGGACGTCTTCGAAAAACGCATTGCGGCCCTAGAAGGCGGAGCAGCTGCCATTGCAGCTGCCTCCGGCCAGTCTGCTCAGCTCATGACGGTGATGACCATCGCCGGAGCTGGGGATAACATCGTCTCCACGTAAGCTCTTCCGTAATACCATGACAGCTTTTCACCAATCATACCACTGCGCTTCAGTTCTTTTCTTTACGGTGGAGTGAGCTTTTCACATTACTCTCCTTTAGTCAGTATTGCATCAGTCCACTGACCCGGATTGCTTCGCATAGACGTATAATCAATTTAAAGGTGCGGATCTCACCACTGTTGCATATACAACGCGAATTAAAGTCCTCTTCATCTCTCTTCTCCACAACCTGATCTAGTCACATTCAAAAAATTCGGCATCGGCGTGAAATTCGTGGAGTCCGACGAACCTGCCGCCTTCGCTGCAGCCATTGACGACAAGACAAAGGCGATATTTGTAGAAAGTATTGGCAATCCAAAGTACAACGTTAGTCCGATTCCAGCGTTGGCAAAGGTGGGTTTATGATTATCCTCCCATCGGGCGATATCTAATGACTGTAACCTTCCACATTGCTCCCGGCAAATTTTCTTGTGGTTAGGTCGCTCACGACCACGGCATTCCTTTGATAGTTGACAATACATTTGGAATCGGAGGTGCGTATATTGGGCAGCATAGTATTCAATATGGTGAATGTGTGTATGCAGGCTATCTCATCAGGCCCATCGAACATGGTGCCGATATCGTTGGTAGGCATTCTCCTACTTCTGTCAATGCATGCTTGATGTATTCGGGCGTCATTAGTCCACAGCGCCACAAAGTGGATTGGAGGGCACGGAACGACTATCGCTGGTGTTGTGATCGATTCGGGTGAGTTTCGCCATCCTGTTCTGCAACCGACGTGCTGTTGTTTCTCTTCCCAAATTCATTTCGTTTATATTACTGTGTTCTTGACCACAACAGGCAAGTTTGACTGGGCTCGCTCTGGCAAATTCCCTGGCTTCACCGAACCTTCGGAGGGTTACCATGGACTCCGTTTTTCTGATACATTTGGCCCTGTTGCATTTGCAATCAAACTACGCGTAGAGGTACGGTGTACCTCCGTATCCTTACACGCAAATGTCCTCATTTTGCCTTTATTTGCATAGATTCTTCGCGACCTGGGTCCTGCGTTGAACCCGTTCGGAGCTTTCCTGCTTTTGCAAGGCCTAGAAACTCTCAGCTTGAGGGGGCAAAGGCATTGTGACAACGCTTTGTCCTTGGCTAAGTGCGTACCTTTCTCGAAGCCGTCATTTGTAGGATGGAGTTGAACGAAACGTGTTCCACATCCACCAGATATCTAGAGAAACACCCGAAAGTCGCGTGGGTGTCGTATCTTGGGCTAGAATCGCATGAATCACACGCATTGGCAAACAAGCTGATGCGGCCAAATGCGTACGGTGGGATGCTCAGTTTCGGAGTGAAGGGTGATGCGAAGCAGGCTAGTCACGTCGTAGACAGTCTAAGATTGGCAAGCCATCTAGCGAACGTTGGTAGGTTACCTCATACCTTTCCTGATTTCTTGTCTGATTGCCTAATTACGTTCTGGTGAAGGTGATGCGAAAACTTTAGTTATACATCCCGCCTCTACCACGCATCAGCAGCTCACGGAAGAAGAACGGGCAGCGACGGGTGTCACGCCTGATTTGATTCGAGTATGTCTGCCCCATTGGTATCATGGGGATATCACGAGTATCGTCTTCCTTGATCTAACTGGCATTGTTTTTCAGGTCTCAGTCGGCATAGAGGCGATCTCCGACATCATTGCAGACTTCGAGGCTGCCCTGAAGGTTATGCAAAACTTGTAATTGCTTCTTAGTATCATGAGAAGGACTTATGTACGTGTACGTGTGGATTTTAAATTCTATAGTGAATCGTTTGACATGAAAAGAATCCCTTCGGCTCGACTCAACTCAGTTGCTTACACTCCTACCACCTGTGAAGCCCACCCTAACCCTCTAATTAGAGGTTACATCCTATTCGGATGACACCTCTAACTAGAGGGTATTTATCGTAGCTAGGGCCTCTGTCAATAATGTTTCAATAGCTATAAAGTACTTAGAAAATTTTAGTGTCCTGGACCCCGGAGATAGTGTGTTTCCGCACTCAGGAACAAGGGCGCTGATGGGCTCGGTTTCCCATCACCGTTGCCATGGCCCCGCCCATCACTTACTGGCACACGCGCGCTCGTCGTCGTCGACGATGAGCACGGCTATTTCACTATCCCGCCGTCTGTTCTTGCGGAACTTTTTACATATCATAGATATATTCCCCTACATGCTGTATATAGACTAATATACATGAAAATAAACGAAATAAAAGAGAAATAAAAGAAATAAAAAATAATCATACATGGGGCGCCGCCGACGAACCGGTGGGTACTCACCTTCGCGGAGGCGCCGGATTGGGTCTGAAATTGGTGGTGAAGGGTGCTGGAGGGTGGGTGATGAGAGGGTTGGACACTGGGGGGCGGGGAAGGGTGCATGGAGAGGGGGGTGGCGATGGGTGGCGAGGAAAGGTCCGGGAAGCGAGGCGGTTGGGGAAAACGGAGAGGGGATGGATGGGGGAGGGCTCCCGGCCCCAAACGAGCGGCAGGAAGGGTAAGTACGTGAGGGAAAAAGCAGGAGGGGGGTGGGTACTCACCTGTACCATTAAGGCCCCCCACGGCCCCCTTTGCATTCCATCATCGACAAAAACAATGGGGACGTCGTAGATGACGTCCCCATGGTCTCCGTTGTGGGTTTCGTCGTCCCAATTGGTCCCGCCGTCGATTTGCATGAGGATGGTGGCAGAGGCGATGGCGGTTGCGATAACTCGACGACGACGACGCCGTTGACGACGCCTTCATCGTGGGCGACTCTCCACATCGCCCTCGTCGTCTTCGTCGCTGTGCGCCCGGTCCGCCGCCGCTGGTTTCGACGTTCGAGGCCGTTGGTTGAAAAAGTCGGGCGCGCTCCTGCGCGGCTTTGAGGACGTCCAGGGAGGCATTCTCGGTGCGTATCGTCGCCGTCGTGGTCCTCCTCCTTGTTTCCGTCATTGTTGAGGTGGTG